>OMNV01004248.1:52827-70409 GCA_900303265.1 Brotula barbata
GTGTGTGGGTGTGTGTGTGTGTGTGTGTGGGAGAGAGAGAGAGAGAGAGAGAGAGAGAGAGAGAGAGAGAGAGAGAGAGAGGGGAGGAGTTTACGTTGCGTCCGCTCTGAAACCACAGGAGTAAGGTGAAAAGTCAAGTTTCTTATAGTGACTGTCAAAGCACGACGCCCTCCCTCGGCTGCCATATCAGTGGAAAACCGACAGAAAACGTTTTGTCACCTTGTAATATCAGTTATTTCTTTGTTGTTGTTGTTTTTTTTTTTGTTTTTTTTTTTTAATATTGCGAGTCCAACGCTTCTTTTGACAACCATGGAGTTGGAGTTACTTTTTGGAAAGAAACGCTCCATTTGCTTCTTCTTCATTGTGGCTTACATGTGTGGAGGTAAGAACAGACCGCCCCGAACTCTCTTCCATCGCGGCCGCAGAAATGTTGCTGCGGTTCCTGCTGCTGTTCGCCCGCTTTGACTGACACCGGACTTTATGGTGTCACTCGTCAAAGACGGCGATCATCTTCGTTCCGCTTTGTTACACTGCATTATTTCTGTTTTCTTGTTTTCGTGGTTTCACTGTAACGCGAGTGTATTTGCGTTTCATTGACTACAGGCGACTGAAAACTTGTCAGCTTTCTTTTGTTGTTGTTACTTTGAGACGGAACATCTGGAGTAAAGCTGCTTTTAAAGCCCCGCCCGTGAGATTCAATGAAACGTAAATCCACTCACATCCATCCATCTATCTATTCATCTATCCATCCATCTATGTCTTCATCTATCCATCCATCCATTTCTCTAGGCAGTAACGGTATGGTGGTAACGGTTAGGAAAGACAGCTGTTGCCTTTGAGACACGGTGTTAAACTTCAAACGCCACTGAGGCCATGCAGAGGTGATCAGTTTTCAGCTTTAGGATTTGATCTGTTTACTCAAGCTGACCTGATAAGCCCCTTAAAGTTTTAAGCTCTAAACACATCTGAAATCCTCTTGATGATGTCCTGAGATGAGAAATAACATATCGATAAGAAATCTTCCAAAGGAAACTTTTGTAGCTTGAGTGAAGACAGTCATCTTTTTCCCCTGTAGTGAATGTACACAGCACCTGCCTCTGTTTCTATATTTAAGACCTTCCACATTTACACTGAAGCATATGCTTTTGTAGTAAAAATAAGCCCCAGTAAAAGACTTAACAAATCTGGGGCTGTAACCTCATGTCCACAGTGCCCTCTTCCCGTGTTGTGTCTTTTTTTGGATGTTTCCTTCCTCTCAGCCTATTATGAAAACATCTGTTTGTGCCACTGCCAGTATGATTTTTCTAAATGGGCTCCTCAGGTTTCTCTTGCACAAACCGTGGCTTGAGATAAAGATAGAAATAATCAGTGCCCCCTTTCCTCTCGCTCTAGACAGACATTTAGCTCCCTGTGGGGGACAATGGCTCGGTCAAAACTGGTCAATATGTGAATGTGGTTTTCTCTCTTCACTACTTTCTCCTTTGGTTGTGTCAGAGGCTCAGCATTATCCCAAATGGACAAATCAATACGTCAGTGATTAAAACACTTCTATGTGTGCTTTCCTATTCAAAGAATAGGCTTGTTTGGACTGGACTAGATTTAGCACTCTTAGGTGGTATCTTGTGATCAGATGATTACCATGAAGTCAGCAAGACGATAAAAACATTTTTCCACCCATTTCTCCATCTTAGTGTTTGAATGGTTTGTGTCCCTGCTGTTTTCCAAACTATTCAAGGATGCAACATTGAACAGTTTTGACCCTGATGCTGCTGAATGAATGATAATATTATACATCGAGTACCTCAGGGTGGCAAACACGGGCGCCAGAGAGCAAACAGTGTCAAGCATGGACACTGGGACTAGACCCATTTGTCAAAATCGTGGAATATTTAAATTCATATCATATTTGGGAAATAACACTTGTTGGTTTTGTTGCTACAGCTAAATGAAGAAATGCTGTCGTAATTGTGATGTAAATGATCTTACAAAGCGGTTATTGCACAAACCAGAAGTGATGAAATTAGAGAAGTTAAGAAGTATTGCTGGGTGACACACGGATCAACAAGTGTGCCTGATATTTAAACACTACGTTGAACAAACAAACCAAAATAAAAACAACTGATAGTAAATCAAATGTGTGGGATGTGTGAATATCTCTTGAGGAAGATAACACCAGTCATTCACCGAGAACAACATCCGTTCATGGCTGACTAGGCAGAGCAAGATTTGAACACTTCCCATTTCTGAAAAGAATATACATCTGTTTATTATGTTAAAAACTCCCACCGAAACTCTCTTTTGGTGTGTGTAGCAGGGAGTCTCCTGCTGGTTTCACAAACAGCTTGTAATGGGCAGGCTAATCTTAAGAGTAGGAGCTAATAGGGGTGGGGGAGTAGGGGTGGTCATTCAACTTTCACTTGTGCAAACACATTCATAGAGGTAATGTATATGAATGAATACCTGATTTACCAGTATGGTACGCTCTGAAGCCTCGACTGCATCAGCATCTCTTGAATCAGAAAAAGCTATTAAACGTACTCTGTGTATTTGCTGAAGAAATGTCTACAAGGTTATACTCGGGGATGTTTAGTAGAAAATAAAGATGTTTAATTACCACCGACAGACTGTGCTGTAAGCCTGAGTCTGCAAAACTAAGAAAGCTGTCAAGAGGCAACATGCCTTAAACAGGTGGTATTCACAGAATTTAAACAAAAGAGGGCCTGTATCTGGGCCCTGAGGGGCTATCAGGATCCTGAGAGCGGACATCAGAGAGGGAAACGTAACTCTACAATAGAGCTTGGACGCAGATGTCTTATGTAAACAAGTGAATAAATTGTGTTTTTCCCAGGCATGGGTCAACATCTCACAATGTAGATTGTTGTTACCACATCAAAACAGTTCACACAGTGATGACACCCTAACAAACACCACTCATGTGGCACCCAAGTATACAAAATCAAATCATATTCAACGCTGACATATTCAGAAAGCTTCCAGATTAAATTTGCCTTTGTCTTTTGTGTTTGTCACCTGGCAGACAACTTTTGTTCTTATCCTTCATATCCACATCTGTAGCGGTTAGCATAAAAGGAAAAACTCTAAACTTGTTTTACAACAAAAATATCTCCATTTAGTTAAATAGGACCACAGAAACTGAGGAAGAGCTGTCATTGTGCAGGGAGGGCAGGGAGGCTGGGTGAGAAACAGGAGAGTAGAAGGGCTTCCCTTCCTGTTGTCCCACCACACAGACAGGAACAGCCTCGAGGGCAACAGTTTCACTTTAATCACCCACCCTGGTTTTCCTATTGCTCTTCCTGACACACAATGGCTATTCCAAAGTTCAGTAACACACACGCACACACACGCACAAAGGAACAAGACACGGACCTCACATGGTGTGCTTCATACACAGGATGCACAGGCTGTACCGTGATACACATTTAAAAAGACCAAAACAAAACTGAGGTTGTTGGATGGCCAGCTATTGTATTTCCTATCATTTGACACTGGTACTGACAATTAGACCACCACATATTGTGAGTTCCTTACTACTGTGTTCTCTGACCCAACCTGTTATCTCACACGGATTCCCCTCCAGGAAACATCCCATTGTAATCAAAATGAAAATCTACGCTGTATTGATAAGTCACAATTCCTAAGGGGCAAAACCCAAAGTAAGCAAGTACCTCTGGTATCATAGCTAATAATTCCAAACTTGCTTTGGCTGAAACACTGAACTTTCTTTCATCTCTAACTTCAGTCTCAATCCATGATGTCACGGCAGGTGTGACATCATTTTTGCAATGTGGATCAGCCCATAAAGTCAGTGGATGCAGTTTCTGATTCAAGAATGAAATTGCAAGATACCAGACATGATTCAAGTTCCTGTGTTAGGACAACTCAGGAAGGAAGTAGGGGGTGTGGAAATCTCCATGATGAGATATGATCGATCAAGATGAGCCATTAACAATTCATCTGCCGCCACAAGTACCACTTGACCTTTTGTTGAGTGTGGAGAAGAAAAAAAACACTATCAGTTATCAAAGGATATGGGTTAACACCCGACGGTTGTGACCTGATGCTGCCTGGCTTAAAGAGCCGAAAGACAACGTCTGGCTTTATTTCACCTCTTGTGAAAAGTTTCCAGCTGACCAACTCACTCTAAATAGACTTAAGAATGCACAATTTAAAGGACATCCTGGTAGTTACCACTCGATGGCACCAGAGATTGAAGATGGAACAAATCTTAGGGGAAGTACCAATTGCATGCCCAGGTTTTGTGGACGCATTGCGTTGACCTTGTTTGGTGGGGTTTAGTGGATATCATCAAACTGTTAAGCCTGAGGATATGTTTTTTTTTTTATGTTGTATTAAAGCATTTTCTTTTGTTGACAATTTCTCAAGTGACCTGACTGTATAATTTGGACTGTACCTGTTTGTTTTTGTGTTTGTGTATGATATCCGTGTAATACAGGAACAAATAATCACCCACGGTTAATTTTAAAGAACTTATTGTGCATGCAAACGATGGGTGTTCTGAATACGCATTCAGAACAGGATGTGGTTGAATGCAGCATCATGGTGTCTTTCCTATGTGTGACTGACAGGGGAACAATAGCATGCAGCATTTCTATATTTCCATGCAAAATACAAAGTGTCTTGTCTATTTCCTGGATCTGTTGAAAAAGGACATCATAATAAAGGGCCATTCCACTGCTTTCACAGGTTAGTGATAGCCTGGGTTGGTATCACCGAAAAGGATCACAAAGAACTTTAGGCTAGTTGGTACAGTGACCTTCAGCACAGCTGAAATATGTCAAAATGTTTACTTCCACAAGCCAATCTCTCTCCCTCTCTTTTTTCGGTCCCTGATAAGTGGCCAGGCTAGAAAGTGAACACATGCCAGACACTCCTTAAGCGATACAAACAGTTACATCAGATCTTGCATATTGCCCACAGTAGCTGTCTGTGAGGAGGCAGTGAAACCTCCTAGAGGAGGTTAAAGTGTTTATTTTAGCCGCTATGTACTATCTATAACCACAGATAAATACATAACAGGAAACCAGCAGCTCCAACCTAGAGTGTATGAAATTTGATATTATCAATATATATATATATAATATATAAATATTTTCAAATCTCAGCCAAGATTGTTAGATGGTATAATGACTTTTTACACTGTGTAATTTGGAATTTTGTAATGTGCTTACACCATAAAATAGGTACAGTCCAAAAGTAATGACATCATTCATGTTTGAGTCCTTTAATTTGTGTTCTGTTCCAGTTGCATTTGATACTTTATGCTGTTAAAGATTGACCCAGACCTTAACCATTTCCAGGCTAAAGAAGTCAAAGTGGAAGCATTGACTGACAACTCAGTATTGAAAATGTATACACTATATGTTCCATGACTAAGCAAGCAATAATGATCCATATTTATCTTTTTCTTTCTAGCTAATGGCAACATATCCCACGGCCACTCCACACTGGGTCTTTCTGCCCCTCATCTGTCCTACACTTGCCCTGAGGGAGCAACGGTCAAAATGATGTGTGTCCAGAATGGTGTTGCCCTGCATACCACCGACGTCTTGAAATACGCCTGGCTTTTCACGTCCCACAGTGACCAGACCTGCCATGAAAGAGTGGGTCCTCGCCAGACTGTCATTGGTACTCACCCTCACAGCATCCACAGCTTGCCAACAGGGGTGCATTACGGATCGGAGGACAAGAATTTCTGGGTGATGCTGCAAAACGTGAGCAGACTCGATCAGGGTCGCTACTGTTGTATGGTCTTGGACTTCAAAGAGAATCATAACAACAAGACCCTCCTGCAGAGGTCCCACAACCATATTATTCTCCATGTGACACCACGTAAGGACACAACATGATTGGGTGTTAAGTAGATCATTGACAGACTTGTTACTATGGTAGTGGGCACAGTTTCAGTCATTCTAGCATTGAGGTCTATGACGTTCTACAGTTAGTGAAAAATTTAGGTGCTCTGCACTGTATTTAAGAGGCATTGTATCTGTTATTTATTTCCAGGGAGAAACGGCTCGCAAGAATGCACTGTCTGGGACTTCCAGCCATCTGCAAGTATGTCACACTATCTGGGCCCTTGTGCCTCATAGTAATGACTGACTAACCAGTTATTCAATTTATTTAACTCAGTCTGTCTGCTGCATCCCCAGGCTCCGTGCCAGTGGCCTTGGCTGTAGCAGCTTGCATAATGGCCATGCTCTCCCTGCCCCTTATTCTGGTGCTGGTGTACAAGCAGAGGCAAAATGCCCAGTCCAACAGACGTACGTATTGTCAACTATAAATCTCTCACACTGGTTTGGCCATAGTGTTTTGTTCAGCACAGATTTCCTGTCACTAAAATGGTTATAACAGGATGTAGTTCACACAGTGGGAAACACATTCATGCGGTATCTGAAGTGTTCTGCCCTGTCTTAGTTCATTCACAATGGTCCATTTCCTGTTTGTTCCCCCACAGGTGCACATGAGCTGGTCAGGATGGACAGGTGAGTTTCTCCACATTCTCTCACACAGCTGGTCTCATAAGGCCATGTCAATTACACAGCTGCATTAGAGCATACCAACACTGTTAGAGATAGAGATAGAGAGGGAGAAATGTATTGTGTTTGGTACATCCTCAGACTTTACTGACTGACTTTACTGCAACTTCTTGCTCATCCGTTTGTGTCACTTCCTTGTGTGACTGTGTGTGTCTGCGTGTGTCCAGTGAGGCTCAAGGACACGAGAATCCTGTGTTCCTTGGGGAATCGCCGCGGATTAAGACCAGAACCGTGTCTCAGATCATGACTAGGCAGACCTCTGATACAGGCCGCCACCTGCTGTCTGAGCCGGGAACTCCTGTCTCGCCACAAGTATATGGGGATGTATTCTTCCCAATACAAGGTAAGACTCCAGCAATGAAAAACAAGGTGAAAAGAGCAGAACGTTGATCAAGAAAGGAAACTAAATGATCTAATTCTCTTTGTTCAGCTTGTGCTATTCACTCCCTGAGAAAGTTCACTCTGAGTAATCTTCAGTTTAACAAGGCCATCACCCTCAAACAGCTAAGTGGGTGTATTTTAGTTTGAGAGCGAGAAGAGATACAATTATTTGATGTCTAATCAGCTCTATTTTGAAATGCTAATCTCAAAATGTACTTTACGCTGCATGTGAAAAAAAAATGATGCAGTCAATGGTTTTGCGTGCTTTTGCCAATGATCATAAAAATTCCTTTATCCAGTGGAAACGAAAGTGAACGCACACGTCACACAGCTGGTTCAAGGCCGATGTGACTTCAGAAAATACTATGTATAATCATACTGTATTAAATATTATCTCCTCCAGATAACTGAAACCACCTTCTTGTGCTGTTGCCCAATCCATGCTCTGCCTCCCTCTCATTCTCCACCCATCAGCACTCTCACTTAACACAAATGGCCTCTTCAGCCCTTCTGTAATACTGGAACATTAGTTACGGTAAAAGGGTTCAATCCTGAGTGTTTGTCTACCCTTTCCCAGGGCACCTGTGCAGACATTCCAGGCATACTGAGGTGGATCGCCCCATTTCCTGGCAGTGAGCTCTTGGGGCAGAGAAGAACAGGATCAGACTTAGTGAAAATCTACTCTAAAACAAAAATCACATGTTTTTGCCATGCTCTTGGACAGCTTAGTTACAATTTGTAAATGTGAACATTGACTACAAAATAGAGCACAGGGTAAGAATAAAAACAGACAACCTTGATCATAACGTCATTGTCAGTTCCCTTAAAATGCAGCTTAACGGCATGTCAGACTTAAAGTTATGTTTTGCCTTTAGACATTAGATACAGAAGCTACAAATACTGATCAGTAATCATCTTTCACTGATCACTGGTTTCACAATATTACAAGGAACAGAAAACATAGTTTCACGTTTGAGGTTCTGTGTTACATGGACAAAGGCTTACTTCAGTTTTAAGCCCCGTTGACCTTCAGCTAAGCGGAATTTAACCAGCAACAGTTCCCTCTTTAACGTGTCACAACTCTGGATTGAGGTTGCTTTGCTTGTTCTTCTTTTCTTGTGAATCACGCATTATTCTGAGAAGTCTGACTGTCAAGTGTGGTTTGTGTGCGTGCGTGCACTTTTTATATGTACATAGTATGTGTGTTTCCAGTGAGGGAGCAGGATGCGGAAAATATTAGCTGCATTTGTGTTTTGGCAGAAACAGGATGCCCAGACTTTAAATGCTCAGACTCCTAGTTTTCAAACATCAGCACATTGACATGAATGGTTAAGTTTTGTACACCGACACATGTAAATATGTATTGTCAATTCTATGCACCTCTCTATTTCAGACACCATTCCTGAATCTCCAGACTTCCTGCAGGTTTAAAGGGGAGTGAAGCCTTCATCAACGCTTCCACTGCTGGCCTGAATACAGTCCTGCTATTCTCTTCCTCTTTCCTCTGCCCTCAGAGTGACTGCGGCCTCATGGTCAGACAATAATTACAACGGGGATAGTTATCTGAACAATGTCTGGACCACAGCAGTGAATGGACAGAATTTGTTAAATTCAAAAATTCATTCCACCTGCAACAACAGCTAGCGGCCAAAGGGGATCTTTTGCTTGAATGGTGGGGTTTTGGGTATGTGTGATGTTTCATCTAAATGCTGATAACAGCTCACAGGCAAACTGGTGCTCTGGTCTTGTGATTTGGTGGGGCCCTCTTGTTGGAGCTATTGTCAGAGTGTCATGGGTTTGGATCCTGCCACCAAGAGGGGAGGGCAAGTAAAGAGCGATAGAGCAGCTCCTGTTGACTTTAAGTGTCTATTTCCTTATGTCACTGACCAAGGGCCGAATTGTTCATACCAGAGAAGCTCAATAGTCGGAAAAGACACAATATTCTCATATGTGTAAGTTAAGAGAAAGTTGATTTAATGGCATTCTACCATTCTGCTGAATCATTTCGACTTGGTTTTGGCTTCTTCTCTCGTCCCTCTTTGCTACCTCAGTTACTGACAACTCTGTAACTCCGTAAATACTCCCACTCCTTCCTGTGCTCTAATCATTTCAGCTTGTAACAGAGGCCTTCGTTACTCATGGAGCAAAAATGATAAGTGGTGTCAAAAAAATATATACAGTTTTGTTGCATCTTCATATTTTTGTGTTTTTTGTACGGTGATTAAATAGTTGCACTGTGTATACAAATTCGTACTGATATGATACAGATATTTGTACATAAAGTATAATGGGACTGTTAATAAGTCAACAGGGACAATCACAGATGTAGGCATTGTAATCTAAACCAAAGTGTACTCACATCAGGTTTGAATGTGAGAAGATTATTTTAATGTTGTGAATTAAGGTTTCTGTTATTCCAAAGCCATATCTCACTCTAGAGTATTTGAAATTGTGTGTCATAATGGAATTGCATCATCAAGTTTGTGGTCTGGTTACAGTGTGTCTGTCTGCTGTGCCCTTTACGTGTGAGATTGTGTCTTACAGTATGCTCAGACTTTGTGGTGCGCTGTGAAAGCACGTTTGTTCTGTACATTGCCTTTGCGTTGCTGTGTGTAAATTCATTGTTGTATTTTTTATAATAAAGAAGAGCTCTTTACACCTTTGAGCCCTGTGTCTAGTCATCAAAATCATTGCTCTTTTCCACTGGCAGGTCTCCAAAGCTATCACTACACAAGGACGTGCTGTACTCGCAGTCTAGGGAGCCATTATAGACTGAACAAGGTTGTTCCACTTGTGTGCCTCTAAGATGGTGCACACAAGACGGAGAGTGGCATTGAGGAAAAGAAGATGATAAAACAATCATAGTATCTTGTTTTATTAGGAGGCATAGGTGGGAGGAGGAGATGTGTGGTGTTGGTCATGTCTTCTTTCTAATGCATTTCCAGACACTTAGGTCAGCCCCTTTTATCTTATAGTAGATTACAAAAAACCAATCTTCGCTCTGAGCACAAAACTCATGTAAAGCTGCCTTTCAACATTGCTGTCACGTCTAAACAGGAAGTACCTACATTTGCCTTCTGCAAATTCAAGTTGTGGCTTTCCTGTTTACACAAGAAGGTGTTTGCAGTCCCTATGCAGCTGATCAACTTAGAAGGGATCAGTTCCATTGGTGATTTGTGTTTTGAGACAAAGATGATCACTGGTCCATGTTTGTGCTGAGATTGTGCCACAATGCGCCCACCTTCCAAGGGCTAAGGTCAATGACACAACTGACCATCGAAGGTCTCTAGAAGAGAAGATGCATCTCTCTAATGACCCCTTCTCGTTACACACCAAGTGCAAAATCATAGTCTGCATGAACAAAGTAGATCAGATTTACACTTCTGTCACTGCATCATAAGAGGACACTTAAATAGAGACTATTACTCCTCTACTTAATAACCTTTTTCAGGTTTGTCAAGAAAACGATCTTACCCAAATACATGATTTTTATTTACATATTTAGATAGATGTTTTGCAGTACAACAATAGCTTATTTGAAAATTCATGGGCCTGGTAAGATGGTTTTGTAGTGTACATTCTCATATCCTTTTGCTTGTAGCTTACCGACAGAGGTGGTGTGCCGTCATCTTCCACGGTGACAGTCAACCTGTACTCCTGCTGGCGCTCTCGGTCTGGAGGTGCTGGCCGCGTCACCATCTCTCCGGTCATTCGATCCATACGGAATGTCATATCCTGATTTCCGGAAGTGATGTAGTAAAACAGCATGGCATTGGGACCGATGTCACGGTCAGTAGCCACCACACGGAGGACTGCTGTACCTCCTCCAACATTCTAAAATGTATGTTAGAAAAAAAAACATTGGAACAAATGTCGCAAATGAAGGGAATGCGATCGAGCTGGGCGAAACAGAACAACCTGTCCCATGTAGTGTGCGTGTGTCTTACTTCACTAATGCTGACGTTGTAGCCCCTCTGGCTTTCAATGACAGGTGCGTTGTCATTGACATCCAGGATATTGATAGTGAGAGAATGGTCTGCATATTTGGGAGGTGAGCCATTGTCTGTGGCACGCACCTGAAATACATATGCATACAATTTTATTTTATCTGTGCATGCATTAGTCTCTTCTGATCTGTGGAGAAGATAAATTGTACCACCTAAAATATGACAAACATTACTAAATTGTCTAATTTAAGCATTACTCTTTTCTGAAATATATAAGAAAGTATGCAATAACAAGTGTCAAAGCCATGCTTGTGGATGTTATCTGACCTTGAGCAGGTAACGATCAATAGTCTCTCGGTCCAAAGGGGCATTGACGTAGACCTCTCCATAGGTGTGATTCACAGTCTTGATCGCAAACACATCCTGCATGTTGCCTGCCACCAAAGTGAAATTGACCTGAGAGAGAGAGTGAGAAAGATGGAGAGGCAGATGAATAGAAAGAACAAAAAATACCACAGCATTGCCTCAGTTTTGGCTCAGTCAGAAATACAAAAGCTACAAAAACCCCAACTGTCATGTTTTCTGTCATGGAGATTTATAGCTTTGTTACATTCACCATCTGCTACTGACAAAAGCTGTTAATTTAAATATCACAAATGAAATAACAATAGTCTTCTTTTTATGATTGTTTCTTTTAATTTCAGCTATTGAAAAGCTGTGTTTGTTTTTTTCACCCTCACCAGTCCATTTAATCCTGCATCTTTGTCCCTTCCCAGCACCACTGCTACTTTCTTCCCCATTGGTGTGTTCTCTGGGATGTCCACTGAAGTATCAGATGTGATGTCAAACTCTGGACTGTTGTCATTCTCATCCAATATGGTGATTGACACCTGTCAAGAAGTAAAATCAAATAGAAACTTGGCCAGTCGCCAGATGACTGAATTGACACTTACCGTTAAGACTGAATAAAGTTATGTAGAAGTTCAAAAAAACTGCTTCACACACTCAGCTGAATGCATTTAATGTAGTACTTTTATATTTTTACTCTTCAAAGTATAACAGAACCCTTACCTTCTGTAGTTCCAAAAAAAGATGCAATGAACAAAACAGGAATGCCATTAATTTTTCTACAATGGAATCAATAAGACCAGTGATAAGTTGCACATATTCATCAAAATAAAAGGAGACAAAATAATTGAAAATCAAAAAATGAAGCACCGTACCACAGTGGAGTCCTTCTTAGGTCCTCCATCATCAGCTACAACCGTCAAAGTGTACATGTCTCCCTTTTCTCTGTCCAGCAGGCCCGTCACTGTGATACGGCCCTAAAGCATCAAAAACATCTCTATACTGTCCACCTCCATATAAATGCCATTAATATATACATGCCATGTACATTGGGATTATATTGCCAGTGACCTTGCCACACTCACTGTGATGCCGTCTATCCTGAAGAGGGCCAGAGCTGCAGGCGATGTATCGGGGTCAAAGCGGTAAGAAAGCTGGTTCAAGTTATCAGCAGACTGGGCCTGCACTTGTACAACCTCTGTTCCCGTAGCAATGTTTTCCCTTAGTGACGCCTCATATCCAGAGGAGAAGAAGGCCACTGCCTCGTCCAGCTCATTCAGTAATGTAACATAGACAGTGCAGAAGCCTTTGTGGAAGGGTGGGGCCTGGTCTGTGGCTGAGACATTCATCAGATAGGACGTCTTGGTCTCATAGTCTAGGTAATCCAAAGTAGTTACCAGGCCTGTGCTCACATCCACCTCAAATTTACGCTCTGCGCCAGACACCAAGGCATAAGCTACAGCTCCACCGTCACCTGAAGTGAAGAGCAGTCATAGAGGGTTGTTTGAAAAATAGATGGGAGGGGGGGGAAAAATAATAAAATAATGTTGGATGTTCAAATGATATCATATTTAGAGAAAACATTCAATTGAATAATTAGTTTAAACAACTCTGATTGTGAATTTTAATCAATATCTGTCTGTAGTGTCATTGTGCAACAGAAACAGTAGGGCTTAGGTCAAAAGTTTGTGGTTAAAATGTACAAAAAGTCAACCAGATAAAAAATGCAGTCTCCTCTGTTTTGTGTTTTTCTAAAGACTGTCAGCATTTTAGCCCATGCAGTGTTTTTTTTCTGTCTGGTCTGCTCTAGTGTTTTGGAGAAAGTACATCAGTAAATGGATGCATGATACAGTGTCTGAGTAACACCTTATACAATGGGAAGTGAATAGAGGAAGTCTATAAGTGGAGCAGAAGTACTGGGTTAAATATTGCACGTTGCTACAGTGAAAGGTATTTTTGTAGTGTCAACATGATCAGACAATGCTTGGTAGGACTCCATCTACCGTCATGCTCACCCATCCATCCCCAATTATTCTTTGCAGGCTTTCAGGGTGTGGAACCTATCCCAGTATTCGCTGGGAGAGAGGCAGGGTTCACCCTTGATAGGTGGACAGTAATGTGAAATAATTTATCTTCTCTGTGGCCCCTTGCATTAGAATTTATTCACAGTATCAAAATACATTATCTGGATAGTGACAGCTGATGAGGGGGCTGGTGTATTTACACCTTGCTTGATGCGATCAACCATTAACTTTTATGCTGTTCCTGATACAGCAACTGGTCCTCATTTACGGCAAGTTGCCACTCGCACTCAAATAAGAGCATGCAGAGTTAGGAAGACGAGGTAGGTTGACATTTACAACTGGTGGTAGGATGTGCACTGTATTTATATCTGACTACTTGTGGTAGTAATAAAATCACAAGGTGAGGCTGACCACATACATATATGTATGCGGTCTGGCAGATCAGACAATATTCCAATCACAATACGTTCTGCGACCATTTACACCTTGCTTGGACAGTTGACCTTGTCACATGGATAACATATGTACGTTAATGCAACGTGTATGTGTTTCCGGTGTGCCAGCCTGTCGATAGTGGGACTGTAACCTTTATAAAATAACAGTTTAGGAGACTTTGTAGTGGCTCCAAACAGGCACTTATCACCGATTTTAGCAATAACAGTAATGATGCACATAGAAACTAACAACATGGAGTGAATACAGTCATAAGTACAGAAACTAAAAACTATTATTGCTTTTATGCGTGGATTCATGGAAAAGCCTAAACAATGTAGAAAGAGCCCGACACAGAAGACTGACAGTAATAACCTTTCTGACTGTACCCTGGTTCAGTGTACTTCCATTTTCCCTCCCTTCTTTGGAACAATCTGAGATTACACCCACCAGTGTCAGGGTCCGTGGCTCGCACCACAATCACAGAGGTGCCAATGCCAGCAGTCTCCCTAAGGCCCAGTCGGTTGTACTGTTGCTGGGTAAACACTGGCGGCTCATCATTGGCATCATCAACGTATATAATCACCTGCAGGAAAGATATTTACAGCTGAACATCTACTGCACGCACACGCACAGAAGAATTCAACATTAAAACATGGCCATTTTCTCACCCTTACGGAGCTCCTCATGCTGCCCTGGTCACTGTTGTAGGCCTCCACCTCTAACACATGTGAGCTGCTGGTTTCTCTGTCTAAAGCTCGGAGGCCTCGTGTTACCAGCCCTGTGTTCTTGTCTATGCTGAACTGTTTGTTACTGCTGCCTGCATTCACAAACACACAGAGACAAAGAGAAAAATCAGACAGTAAGAAAGAGGAAAAAAGAGCAGGACAATCTTACTACATGATGTGAATTATACTTTTAAAGCCACTTATTCAGGCTATTTGTTCTGTGAAGCATTTTAGGAAGCCATTTAATCTAGTAGCTGGCTTTAAATAATTTCTCTGGAGGCATCGGCCAATGGAGTGAGATAATTTCACTTTACTGTAAAATGTACAAAAAATCTGTCATCTGTGTTATTATCACTGTTGGCCTATCTTCATAATACACTTTGGAAATGTGACAATTTCCTGAAATTACATTGAAAACAAACAATTATCAAACAAGCCCTGTGGTAAAATTCTTCACTCATTCATCAGAAAAATTGAAATGAATATATTTTAACAGCTTCTTTTGAATTACGTGCCTACACTACACCTGTAATGAACAATTGGATTAATGGTACCATGAGATGATTAGTGTTGCACTTCTGTGCAGCATGGGAGTACTCAGACAGTGCATTTGTTTATTTAGTGAATGTGTGTGAAATCCTCAAGGGAGGAAAAGGGAAAAGTAGTAGCTCTTACCGTTGAGGATCCTGTACAGAACTCGACCATTCTCTCCTTGGTCTGCATCTGTAGCTTGCACCTGTACCAACACATGTAAGCAGAAACTGTAAAAAATACATCATTGGGATATTCCACACAACCAACTCTACGACATAAAAACACCCAGCTACTTCTAGCACAAAGCACTGCCATCACTCTTGAAAGGTGGACTCAATTTTGCACATCAAATTATGCATGTGAGAACAAGATTAAGGCTCTTGTGAATTCAGAGGAAGATGTGCAGGTCACTAAAACTGACCTCCCACAAAGCTTCCTGAAAATATGAGTAAAATCACCACTAGAAGTTGCAAGACTGAATTTTCAGTGATGACAAAATAAGCCTTGTCGTCACACATTCCTCTAATTTCACAATTGAGCAATAAATTTTATTTCATGTGCAAAACCCCAAGCGACCACCTTTCATGCCTTGCATCATTACATTTGTAGGTTTCCGATGAAATCCTTGCTCATTCACCACAAATTCACTGGAACCCTGTGTCTTGTTGCCACAACAACCCCAACATGTCTTGGCAGCGACTCCACAATGGCAGAGCCTCCCCCACCCCCTTCTCTGTGCCATAGCCAGGAGCAGCCAAAAACACAAACACAGCAGACAGTGAGGCTCCACAGCATACACAGATAAATAGTGCATCATACTGGGCTGCTGGTGAATGGGCCATGACATCAGACTGACTTCTGAATCCAGAGTGGCATAGAGCCGCTGGCACTGGATGAAGCCGACTTCATGTCACACAGTCTCCTTTTCTGATATGTCAGACGAAAGTGCATACATAACTGCACACACACACCAGATATTCAAGCTTATGTGCATGCATTCACACACACACACACACACACACACACACACAGTCTCTCCCTCTCGCTCTCTTCTTGTGTATCCTCCTGTGCTCTATCTCGCGCCCTCTGTGAAGAGGGGCCCAACTTCAGTCTCATTAGCTTTATAAAGAGATGTGGAGAGGAGAGGAGAAAGAGGAGGAGAGGGGAGGGGGAAATGGGAGAAAAAAAAGAGGCTGGGGGGTCAGATTGGTGAGTGATGAATAGGGTATTACACAGTGGACTGCACCACTTAGGCCATAAAAGGGGGTGCATAAAGTGTAAGAAAACATTGCTTTGCCAGATGTTGTGAGTGTAAGCATGTGGAGTGTCAGCACCGACAGATAATTCACCAAGCCTCTTTGCTGCTCAGAGAACACTCTATTGTCTTTGTCAGCCTGAGATTAAAACAACTGTGGGATATTTCAACTGTGATGCCGTTACCCACACTTTACCACCATGTCCTCCTTGTCCCCCTCTTCCTTCCCAGCAGTTTCCCCTCTCTCTGGGAAAGCAGCAACCTAAGGGGGAAACAAGTGTGTGGAGCCAAGATCCAACTCTGACTCTCAGTTACTGGAACTTAAACAAGGCGCTGTTTTAAAGAATCCCTCAAGTGTGGGTGTAAGTATACATTTTAAAGGGTTTTATTCCAAATTATAGGGATATAAAAAAAATACACAATCATTTTTATAGAGTTAAACAAATACATTCACTGAAATGTTAAAGTGGTTCTTCAGATAGCAAAGAAAAATGTCTGTTACCTCTACAGTGTTTTATCTTTTTTATTAGTTAATGTCTCATTTTGAACTAAAACATTTTAAATCTACATTTGGGCATGTGAGCTGCTTGACATGTGCTTGACTAACATCACATTATGGAAGTATGTGGAGACTGTTGTCTCATTGTAAAGGATTTTGAGCTTACGTGTTTGATTTAGTAAGATAAATATTTTGTCCCAACTATATAATCATACATCTCTGAAGTTTTACTGTATTTAATCTTTCAATCTTTGCTCATATAATGCCTGGATGAAGAAATACCGAACACGGTAAGATGAGAAATACCATGAATAAGACATGCAATCAAGAGGTAATGACTAGTGATTTAAAACATCTAATATGAAAAAGTATGATGATGACTACACAGTTGGTCATACTTTCCATGTGAATAGATTAGACAAAGTGCATTTGTAAAGGAGTATGACTATTAAATACTTAGCTATTTCAAGGGTCGCTGAATAGTCAGATGCAGAAGAGAGACAATGTTGCGGAAGGGGGGGGTTAGGCAGGGAGACTACATACAGCTAGTGAACAGTATGTCTAATCATGGACATGTGCAGAACAGGCTACAGTATGTGGGGTGAGAGAACGAAAGTTTGTGTTTGAATAACTATTGTGTGTGTCTGTGCTTGGAGGCGCTGACTAATGAAACGACTGTCTAACGAGCCATCCTGCTCCACTGGCCTTTTCACAGCTTTTCTGGCATTTGGTCTTAAAAATAATTTCACGTCCCAATGTGTTTCCCTTAAACCGATAAGCCATGCTTTGTCTCCGCTGAATTAAGGACGATGACATTTACAAATGTTACTATGCTGAAGATGGGGGTATAGTGAAT
>OMNV01004248.1:70429-87787 GCA_900303265.1 Brotula barbata
ATGGGGGAGGGGGGGGCTGATAATTGGAGACCGGGTTAGAAGAGGTGGGTGCCTTGTATTTTACGAGGGGATTTTAATAAACTCAATTTGTATTACAGCGAGGAAAGCCTGTCAAGCATTGACTGTTTTGTAGTCATTCATTTAATAGCTACATAATTGCCGCAAATGCCAAACATTCACCGCATCTGCAAGTGCATGCAAGCATTTTTTTGTGTATATTGTGCTTATGTGTATGTTAATGTGTACTTTAAGCCCGTGAGTGTATGATACCAATAAACTGAAAATAAGTCCCCAAATAAACCTAACTCAGCTTGGCTAGGCTGGGCTAGTGAGGCAAAACGTAGTATAGCAAAAGAGCTGCTGTGCTGTAAGAAGCACACCACAAACACACACACACGTACATACACATGTGCAATCTAACTTATTCTTCATGGGTTTTTCATGCAGGGCAAAGACAACATGAACATCAGTGATCCAGACTCCAACTCCACTTCTCTCTCCAATGCAGAATCATTTACTCTGTCCAGCCTCACCACCACCACCAACTCTCCCACCACCCTACTGCCGCCATCCTACCCCTCAGACACACATGATCCAGAATTCACCATCATGGTGGTGCTGGGCTTATCGCTTCTACTGGCTGGGTTAGCAGCCTTCCTGGCAGTATGCCGACCCTCTGGACAGGAAGGGGACTCTGAGGCAAGCTGTAGCCCAGGAGAAACCTTGACACGTGGAAGCCGGCGATCCAGTGAACCCCAACTTAAGGTGTGGAAAAGGCTGGGATCGTATCGCCGTTCATACAACTTTTCTTTCAGAAGGCCACCTCCTCGTAGGCCACAAGAGTGCGAGAGCAAGCGTGTCCCCCAGTCTCCGGCTAGACAGACACCACAGCCAGAGGCCAGTGTGGAACCCCACCTAACCATGCCCTGTCTTTTTGATTATGTTACTGAAATTTGACTTTCGGACAGGCCAAGGGCTGACTGACTGCTTATAGGTGGTGCGGAAAACGTCATGAACACCTAGCAAACCAAGTGCGCATTTAACATGTTTTAATGTACAAAGGTGAAATGAGAGTTTATAAGATCAGGAGCTCAAAAGTTTTTGTAGATTCGTTTTTAAAATATGTTTTTGTTCTTTTGTAGCACATTCACATTGAAGTTGTGGGTTTGTAGTGGTTGATGAGGGTGGGAGAGCCAGTAGTGTTTGATATTCTCCAGTCAAAGTCAGAGGTTTCAAATGGTGACCATCTGTTTACATAGGCACAATTCCCTCCTCTTAAGATAACAAGCATTCCCTTGTGTCACTCTAGTAAATGTCTTGATGCAATCAAGTCCCCAAAGACACATCTGGTGACAAACACAAACAGTTACATGCAGTTGCAAATTCTCGCTGCGCCAACCAACATGGTTATAGGACGTACAATGCTCACATGACACGCAAACCCAACCTGAGCCAAAAAGAGACCACTTTTCTCAGCACCTCTGTAACTGATTCTTTTTTGTGTGAGTGTTACGTTTGAAAATAAAGTGACATTTAGTTGTGCCTGCTGAACGTGCCATATGTTTTTGCAGCCTGTGACTTTACCTGCAGGATGCTTGTTCCCTGGGGCACGCTCTCCAGTATACTGGTCTCATAGCTGTTCTGGAGGAAGATGGGTCTGTTGTCGTTAACATCCTGCACCTCAACAAACACAGTGGCCGTGCCTGTCCTCCGGCTGCCTGCTGGACCATTGTCTGGAATAGATTTGTATTTGTATCTCGTTTACTTGTGAAAACAGACACAATAGAAACATCATTTGCAATACTTTGTGTTTATGATCATTCTAATGTAGGAACCAGGACAATTGACATAACAGTCAATCTGGGATCATAACTAACTTGACATCAATATGGTAGCCACACCAAAGGCAACACGGGAAGGTTGAATTGCCATTTTGCGGCATGGCTTAGGTGGTAGGGTGGTCGCTTAGTGATCGAAGGGTTGCCGGTTCGATCCCCGCCCATCCATGTCAAAGGTCCCTGAGCAAGACTCTAACCCTGAACTGCTCCCAACAAGCAAGTGGGCCTTGCATGGTTGCCTCGGCTGTCGGTGCGTGAATGTGTGAATGAATGGGTGAATGTGAGGCTAACATTGTACAGCGCTTTGTATAAAAGCGCTGTATAAATGCAGTCCATCCATCCATTTATCAGAATCCGTGGACCCGAGTTGATATGTGCAGGTAACAACTACAGCAGCAGCGGTTAAAAAGACCACAAGCCTGCAAGTATTTGGTAACCAATGCAAGATATAATGTTTGGAAGATCAGAAAATACAAAAATATCTTTCTTGTTAGCCATCCAAATCAAGTGAATGCATCATCAACACACAGTTTAGATTTTTAGCTAACAGGTGACATGCATCATACATGGCCATATGGTGGCGCTATTGGTACAGTTGTTACTTGAAACGTGGCCTAACCTTCCTGCACAATGTGTTTGAAAGTGTTAACTAATCATGAAAAAAAAGAACAAGACAGAGCAAACAGACAGGGATGAAATGATCAGAGGCGAAAACATCAGTGGTTCAGTAATAATGTTACATTAAATGATCCATTTATCTTTACAAAATAAAGCAAGACCAAAACTAGACGGCTGTTAACATGCAATAATGGGGCATTGTTGGATTATTCAACAATGCCCTCGTAAGGTCATATTCTGTTACTTTTGAATATGCTGTGAATATTCTCTCCCATCGTTTTACAGTATCTCTGCTTCTTCTTTTTTCTTCCCCTGCTTTTTTTTTTATCTGGGCCCTTCGCCAGATAAGTCACAATGGCTCAATGGCTTCCAAAACAGGAAAACCCTTAGAGTTTATGTTATTACTTTTGAAACAGGAAGAAAGGCAGTTGAGCAATAGTCTGAAATCACTGCAGATGTGCAGATGTTGCTTTTCTCATTATCATTATTTTCAACAGTGCAGAGATCAGCTTTGAAGATAACTAACAAAACAGGCCTTATCATCCCTAAATTTGAACACGGACTGCGTGAAAACAGGGATGATAAAAAAGACCCTTGAGGCTTTCGCTCACAACAAAATAAGACACACAAACACACCTATAGCTTCTATGACCAGAATGTATGCTGCCTGGGTCTCTCTGTCTAGGCCAACCACTGTCCGAACAACTCCGTCTCTGAAGCCCACACTGAATTTACCATCCTGATTACCACCTGCAAAATTAAACACACAGAAAATATAATTTCATTAAGATTATTGGTAAACATACACCTTCACTCACAGATACACACACAACATGCACATATACACAGACACATGAAGAAATTGTGACCGGGGGCATGCAGGTGTTCACTTCAAACATAAAACTGCACACATAATCACTCCCACATACAGTAGACAAATGGATGGACACAGGACCGTATAAACTGATCAGTAACGCTACAATTCTGTAGCCTTCAGTCATAAAATCACCTCGTGCTATGATCTCTCACCTGTGATAAAGTAGCTAAGTTCAGCATTGAGACCAGAGTCCTTATCAGAGCAGTTGAGGCGCACCACAACATGGTCTCTAGGGAAACTCTCCCTCAGGGAAACGTTATACACTCGTGGAGAGAAGGTGGGCGTCTCATCATTTACATCCAGAACTGACCCACAAACACACAGACAGACAGACTTGAAGGAGAAATAGGACAAATAAAGCAGTTGGATTCAGGATCTGGTGAACATCTGCTCTCCTTAAGTGTTTCTGTGCAAGGCAATGAATCATTTCCAGGTCCAGGGTGCAGTACTACAGCTCATCCTGACCTTTAACTTCCCTGTGATTTGAATTGAAGTGGAGCGAATCTCCATGAAACAGATTTTGTCAATTTGAGAATATGTTGATGCTCCTATTTAATCTGATAATATAAAAAATATCAGTGCTCTTTATTCATTTTTTTCATGTCCTTTCATGTTCACAGCAATCAAACTACTCATCTCCTTGACTTTCCACCAGCCACCAGCAGGTGGTGGCATCCCTTTCATCATATTCATGAATCGATGGCTTAGTGTCTGAGGTAATTAATTAATTCACAGCCTGGTTTGGCAGTTGCAGGTGAAATTTGAGAGCTAGCAAAGTTAAACCAAATCCATTCTAAGCTTTTCATGAACATTAACCATTAATATAGAGTCTCACTTGTGATAGTCAAGGTTGAAGTGGAGGTGCGAGGAAACTTTCCGGCATCGTAGGCTATAATCCTCAAATGGTAAAGCCCAATCTGCTCTCGATCCAGGATTGCTGTGGAAGTGAGCACTCCTGTGGTGGTGTTTAGGGAGAAGTCCAGCCGAGGCATACCCATCTGTAGTGCCATGGTAATCAGGCCATTCTTTTCCTCATCTGGGTCCTCCACCTGGACCTAAAAGAGAGATAAGGATACACATGAAGGGGAGAGGGAGAGCAAGGACGAAGAAGATTATACAAGACCAGAGTATAGCGAGAGAGAACAAGAGAGAACAAAGAGTGAGAAATTGTCTTTTCAGTTGACATCAAGCACGGTAAGCTTAGTGGTTAGCACTGCCTCACAGCAAGTAGATCGTGGGTTTGAGTCCTGGGGTCGATCACTACAACCTCTCTCTGTGAGGTTGGCATGTTCTCCTGTGTGGGTTTCCTCTAGGTGCTCTGGTTTCCACCACCCACAATAACATGTGATAGGTGTTAGGTGTGATTACTCCTGCCATTGGCCTTCACCAAGACACTGGGCGGAAAATGTGGAGTTGGTCCCCAGGCGCTAGTGTGTGTGTTTTCATATTCACGTGGGTGCCGCCTGCTGCTCCTTACAGTTAGGATGGGTTAAATGCAGAGAATTAATTTCCCTGCGGGCATCAATAAAGTAACTTTCTTGTTCTTTTCTATGTCCTTGCTGTGTAAACACCCATGGCTTTTATTAATTTCATCAGTAAAAGTAAAAAAAAAAATGAAACAAAACAATTGGCTTCAGAGATTTGCCCAAGAGCCAAAAAGCTGTTTGTTCACTGCTGGAAGAGACACTGTAGACACAACACAGTTCACAGCAAATGTAGTGATGTCTTCCGCTATAGACAATGAATAAAAAAATGAAAATAAAATACAAACAAGCTGCTAATGATGTACATGATCCACAGCTATTGTTACATATGGGGCAGTGTGTCATGTCAAAGGGTCCCTGAGCAAGACAATGAACCCCTAATTGCTCCCGACGAGCAGGCTGATGGTGCCTTGCATGGATAATTCATAAATTGAGCTTTGAGTGGCCTGTTGACTACAAAAGCGCTACGGAAATGCATTCCATTTACATATGATCTGTAATTTTCAGTCTCTGGTTTCCTTTTCTGCTTTGTTCTCTGGACATCATAAGCCTGTCTGGGAAGCAGAAATCAGAGTAGATTCTAGATCTATACCTTGTCCCTATATAATTATGTTTGGCTTAAGAGAATTGGAATGCTTGAAGTTTGCAAATGAACTCATTCTCAGCATGCCTCATTTTTTTCCAGGATTTACCTTAAAGACGGAGGTTCCAATCGGCAGTCCCTCTGGCACTTCAGCCACGAAGGGCAAGTTGAGAAAGGTTGGGTCATTGTCATTGAGATCCAACAGGTTGACATATACAGTGGTGCTTACTGATGCATGCAGTGGAGGAGTACCACCTTAAGAGGGCGCCAGAGGGACATACAAAGACAGACATACATACATATACACAGACAGACACACAAACCACATCTCATGGTCAAAGGAGTTTATTAGGCACAGTAAAATGTTTCATGGTCGACATAAAACTTGAGGAATGAGGCTTGCAGAAACAGGCTAAACGCTTAGAATTGAAAGCTCCCTGTTGGGAATGATATAATTTTAGCTTGCTTACAGATGGTTTAGGTAAGTTGTGACTCTGACATATTTACGCAGTAAAAGGCAAACTGACACACACAACTCACGGTCAACGGCCGCGATGACGATAGTCCTCATGAGCAGTGTGTCCTTGGGGTTGGAGCTTTCCCTGTCCAGGGTAAGCCCACTCGTGCGGATCTTCCCCGTACTACTGTTGATGGTGTAGAAGGGGTTTTCTGGACTGATGCTGTATACCACAGTGCCATTGTCCTCACTGTCAGGGTCCACTGCCAGCACCTGAGTGTTGACAGAGAAAATCTTACTTAGTGTTTTTATTGGCTTGAACTCCAAACAGTTTGCCATTGTTTGGCTGACCCAAATCCGAATGTGGGACTGTGCGTTTAAATAAAAGTAATCTTAAAATGGAGGTGAGACAAAGGAGTGGGGACAGATAAGGGATTAAGACAGAAAAGGAGGATGTTGGAGAGTATTGAATAAGGAAAGGAATTAGCAAACGGACAAGTGTAATAGCATTAAGCATGTCCCCGCCTTACCCCGAAAACATCTCCATACGCACTCCATTCCACATTCTCTCACGCATCAGTCAGGTAGCAGAAAAATGATAATGTCTCGCCTCTGACACAAAGTGGCGATGGGTGATGAATGTGTGAGACTAAGAGCTCTGCTAAAACACTAGCTGATTTTTAAAGAGCTGATCAATTATTCAGTGCGCTGACTAAAAATGTTGGAAACTGGTTAATTGGTCATTAGAGGAACAAAGGTTTTGCAGGTACTTAATTATTAAGAGGACATGGTAGGCAGGCATCTTAGAGACTCATTGATTAGCGAGAGCACAGACAAAGGTGGGGAAGTGTCAAGTTGGAGCCAGTTAAACTAATCAGTCCTGGCCTGGCCAGAGCACATTAAAAGATAGTAAGCAAATACATTAGCCTTGTCTATTGACCTGTTAGGCCAGTTTGCGTGAGACAGTGGGTGAGTAGCTGTGATACTATGAAGCTCTGCAGTGATACTCTGGTCATTGCTCTGTGTACAGCAACCAAATTCATCGGCTCGCTGGACACCTCCAGGAGCACTCAGCAGGTGGTCCCTTGTCACCATGGAAACACTGCATGGACCAGGGCTACATAGAGGCCAATTACAGGACTGTAAGGCTGTGTGGTCCGAGCTAGTGAAAAATGGTCAGAAGGGCAGTGGGGTCGGTCATAAGTGCAAGTACAGTATGCATTTCCTCGTTGGATGCACCATGAATGAACTCTACTGATGAATAGCTATAAGAAAGAAGGAGTGGGTGGAAAATGTAACTTTTTATAGCACATTAATTGTATCTTTAATTTTTCTCTACTGCACTCTTGTGCTGCAGCATGGGTTGCTGCCTCCTTTTCTGCCTAGCAGCTGAGTAACTGACTATGCATATGACTGCAGGCTACATTTTAATTAGGAATCGGACTCCCTTAATTACACTCACTGACGCCTCTTTAATTAATGGACAATCAGGGCTTAATTAACAACAACACATTGCCAAAGACACCAGCAGGACAATGAGAGAGTTTGGGATAATATTACTCTGTTTACTTTGTGATGACCTACGCAGTGATGGGAAACTATCCATTGATAGTGAAGGATTATGTGTGTAGTTGCATACTTCAGCATGTAGTGACTTTTAGGGAAACTTCTGAAGACCTTCTAATTATAAGTCAACTGTCAATTCCGCCCTGAACAGATAATTGCGGTGCTAATTACTTTAGGGTGCACATAGTAAATCTAAACATTTATATGGAAACACACATCAGCAGAGTAATCTAACAAAATCACAAAATCGACAATGTTAATATAAATCAATTTTTACAGCACATAGTTGATTAGAAGTCTGGATTTTTTCAATGCAAAGACCTTTTTAAACCGTCCAACTTGAAACGAATCCTAAAAAACATTGATAAAGTGAAATTACTTGCTTTAGGCAGAACACTAGCTGGCTCATTGGGGTGTTGTTCACAATCAAATTCTGCCAGTTTTATTATGGCCATAAATCATTTTCCTGAGCAATGGTGGGTGCACTCACAGAGATAACATCAGTGTCTTTGGGACTCTTCTCCACCACGTTGGCATGATATGGCTCATCCCTCCACATGGGGGCATTGTCATTGATGTCCAGAATGGTGATGTTCACCTGTAGAAGTAGGAGTGAAAGTTCGCGATAATAAACTGCAAAATTGATACTGAACAATATGTTTTCAAGCTATTTATAACTATCACAATATGCGTGGTCAGTATGGTTCACCTACTAAAAATGCCCAATCACACTTAATGTAAATGATCACATACAGTTAAAAATAGATATTCCAAAATTAAGACAAAAAAAATATTTGCAATAAAATTATTGCAAATAATCTGATTACACAAAATAATAGTTAATTTAGCAAGCGCAATGATATAATTAGTGACAGATATAAAGTATTTACTGTGGCAATGCCAATCTTTTGCTGTGGGCCCACCCCTCCGTCCACAGCTCTGACGATGAGGATATACTCCGACTTCACCTCTCGGTCCAGTAAGGTTGTGGTTGTGATCTCCCCTGAAACAGACAGAATCAGATACAGACAGGACACTCACGAGACCAAGAGACAGCCAGACCTATCATTTCAAAGCAGCTTCTCATGCAGGATGTCCATAAGTACATATAGAGAAAGAATTAAAACAATGCAGAGAGGGCTAAACAATTCCACCTGTAAACATTTAATTTTCAAGTCAATAGGGTTTAGAAGAGCGACAAACCTGAAGAAAAATCCCCTTTTGAAAAAGAATTGAATCAGATCACAAAATTTCAGTGTACTTCTGTGTTCTTTCAAAAAAGACGTGCGTGCACACACACACACATACCTGAGCGTGAGTTCAGACGGAACTGAGAGGAGCCCTCCAGGGAGTAGATGAGTGAGGCCTGGCCAAACTCCCTAGAGGCATCCAAATCAGTAGCATTCACAAGCAGCACAGTCGCCCCTGAGGAGGAGAGGGAGGGAAGGAAATGGCGAGTGAGACAGAGAAAGTTACAACTCAAAGTGAGGGAAAGAAAGTGAAAAAAACATGGATATCATGGATGTATGGAAGAATGAGCAAGCATAGTAAAGAGGAGAGACAGTCAAATGGCATTCAGAGAGCTAATTTCCTCACCGCCCCCATCCACGGCTCAAATGACAGCACGGCAATGAGTGGGTTTATGGATTAGTGGATTATCAGCTTGTTTGGCACAGCCAATGCTTGGCAAAGGCCTGATCAATACCAAGGCAGACAGGGAGAGAGAGCCCCAGGGCTTGCCTTGAGCCCAGTCCTGCAGCCTGAGTCTGAGGGCCTCAGAGCAGGCCTGAGCACTTCAGCCATAGTCCCCTAAACCTAAGCTCTGTCCTAAGCAGCTCAGCAATGTGCTCCTTCAAATTGGTTCTGACACATAAAAAGTTGCCAGAGCTCAAACAAAGAGGGGGGAGCGGTCAAATATCTCATTTCCCTCTAGCAACTGGAAACTAATCTATTGTCTGGGATAAAAGAGTCTTCTGAATGCATGCATGAGAATATAGCACCCGGCGTTTTTGCCTTGAACAGTCAATTTACTGCATTCTGACAAAGCATTTAAAAATACTATGCAAACTCAAAATGAGTAAGCCAATACAGACCAGTAGAATCAAATGAAATATTAAAAGCTACGTACAAGGAGATGTATTGTTGAAAATGTTGACGTAAAACAACTCAAGAGGATGCTATACATTTGTGTTGCAACCTAGAAAGCAGATTCTTGTTATTTCTATGTCACCACTCACCGGCAATAACATTCTCTGGGATTTTGATGACGTATGATGCCTTGCTGAATTTGGGTGGATTGTCATTTTCGTCCTAGAAGAGGCAGAAAATCATTATTATTATCAATATCAAAGTCAACGTGCTAGAGAACAAGAAATATTATATATTTCAAATATATTTCAAATGAAATAGTGACATCTCTCAAACAGCTCTCATAACATTTGATTCAATGCATGGACGACTTTGTTCTATGGCAGAGATTCAAAGCGAATGCAATACAGCTATCCTACCATGGTTCTTTGCTTTTAAACTTATGATTAAAAAATAACACGGGCAGGAAATAAAACAAAAGTGAACTCTATTAACTACTAATAATTAATAACTACTATTATCAAACAAAAAAGAACAAATGTGACAAAAATGAACGATTATATCATTGCTCCACCGTCACACAAACTTTCATAAATCCTTTCAATTTTACACAACTACCCATATATTGATTTGGGTTTATTGCACACCAACGAATGCAGTTGCGTGGCAGTTAGCAAAGAAGATCCCCCCTGTGTGAGCTGCTGGTAAATGTTAACACTTTAACAAGTCACTGGCACCGTTATCTATCAAAGCTGTGTGTTACTCTACTGCAAAGCATTGTATGTGTGTGATCCTGCCAGCTGCTGATAAACCCCTGTGGTGTGAGTCACAATGTAGTGGAGGGCACACAGATACACACACACACATGCACGCGCACATATACAAACACACACGTGCCTATGCTTCCTGGTCCTGCACATTGCACAAAATTTTGTACATAATGCGCCTACTCTGTCATTTTCTCTATTATCAATATTAAGTTACATTATAATGGCTGATAAAAGCAAAAGAATATCCAGTTTTGGCGTCGTCGTATTTATACTTATCAGAGATTAACACATTACTTTTATTTATAGAAATTAACCAAAGATGTGCTTCAAAAGTTATCTGATGGGCATAAAAAAATGAAACTGGGACGATACAAAGACAGAAAACACACATGACAAAATCTCTAAAACAGAATAGTTAGCAGGATCACACAAACCATTTGCATTGCAAACAGTAAAGATTAATTTCATCAGGTCCCACGGGAGGTTGCAGAGACTGAGTCACGCTCTGCAGGAAAAAATAAACGCCACAACTTACAGGATACAGGCAAGGCAACACAGAACCTCTTACTGAATGTTATTTTTTGAGGTTTTCAATGCAAAAAATGCAAAAAAAATCCATGATCCGTTGTGTGTGAGTGGGTGGGCAAGTGTTGTCTAATGCTTAATACAAAAACCCCTGACAATAAACCTGACAGCAGCAACAACAACAGAGCTGGGTTTAGATAGCTGCAGTACAGTAGAACTAAGAGCAAAGCTGCAGCCGGACATGGATCAAAAGGTATTCACAACACTTCAGACAGTTAAAAAGCTGAACACAACAATAGCACATTCAATAAAGTGCTAGGTTAGCTGACAAAAGGAAAGTAGGCGGATCCAAGTTCAGAAAACTTCACAGTGAGTGGTAAAACTTCAAAAAATCTGTAATCTGACATGCATAAAATGCATTTTCAAGGCCCCAAATGACTGTACTTTGAGACCATGAATCTTGCTGTGTGTATGAGAAAGTAAAATCACGGTTTAATAAATTGTCACACAGAACACACAGAAATTATCATGGTATCTTGCAGAATTTGGATGCAGAATCTTAGTTTGAATGAATCATCCTTGATCCATTGTGAGTGAGCTATGGTTATGACATTTTTCAATAACTCGACATCGAGAGATAAAACCAATCATATAAGAAGCTTGGAAGCTGAGTGTACTACCACTAGAAATGAGCTCTAGTCAGATGTGGATCAACTGGAACTTCTGACACTTATCACACAATCAATTAACAAATAAATACTAAACAGCCAACACACACAAAGAATCAATTATAAGTTCATATAGTAGATACACACACACACACACACACATACATACACATATAAATATATAGTTATTTGAAGTTACAGAGAGGTAATGTGAGGTAAATATTTATGTATAAAGCGTGGAAATTGTGTCTTTGAATGTGGCAAGATGGAGGGAGGACTGCAAAAACAACTTTTTGCCAGGAGAGTCATTAAATTTCTCCTGATATAAGCCCAATGCTAGAGGATACTGAAAATTGTGTGAACTAGGAAGATTAAATTTCACAGCTGCCTCTTGAAAAGAGGAAAAGAGCCATCAAGGAACAAATCCATAAGTATGTACATACTTTTCTGACACCAAATGCCAAACACCTTATCACACAACAGAAGAGGACACAATTTATCTCAGCAGCAGGGAACAGACAGTGGCAGTACATTGGAAAAAATGTCTATATGTTGCCAAATTCTAAGGGTGGCCTTGCATTCTTGATACACTATATTTCTATTTCTACCATTTCTATCTTTATTACTTATATAAGTGTACATTTTACCAAAGAAACTGAAAAAAATTGCAAAATTGATTGCAACAGTTAGTAGCAGATAAAACTGAATACCCACTGTTGTGCGTGTGTGTGTGTGTATTTGCAAGGTTGTACTTACAATCACCTCCACTGTAACAGGGACAGTGCTGTTGAGGGCTGGGTTTCCCCCGTCTTTGGCCATCACTGTCAAGTAGATGATGCCATTAGGAATCTGCTCAAAGTCCAGGGGCCTTGTCACACTGATCACTGGGGGGAGGAAAGGAGAATTCGTACAGCGTAATTCATTATAAACACATTCTTAATGAGAATCTAAACTTCAGCTTGATAATGTGCTCTTTGCTGCATGCAGAATAATCTATAAACTGAAGGTGGTTGGCCTGTACACATTTACAAAGGTGAGCATACCTGCGTATCCCTCCACCATGACGATGCTGAAGTAATCAGGGAAGACTGAGGCTGAAGTGATGGTGTAGGTTAGGAAGTTATTGGGAGGAGAATCCTCGTCTGTCGCCTGCAGGTGTGGGAGTGGGGATGGATGCGTGTAGAGAAGGGGGGAGCCCTTTTGAAAAGTGTGCCTTTAACATATGTCTCAGTGACAGTCAAACAAAGTCCATAGAGAGAAGAAGTTTGAGTGATTGAGACAAGAAGACAGACAGTGGAAGGGGACAGATGCTCCCGTAGACAGCGCTATCATTTATTTATATCTATGTGTAAGTTTGCCCAGCATGAATTTGTGTGTATGTGTGTATGTGTGTGCATAGGTGTACAGCCAGGAAGCTGTCAGTCTGTGGTGGCACATTAATGGACAGATTAAAGCTGACTCTGGTTATTAGTGACGCCGGCGTCAACACTGGATGAACACCAACCGAGCCACGACAAGCCAAGCAGGCTGAGGACAAACGAAAACACACTTCAGCAGGGCTAATCCTTAACAACATCAACAACAATAACAACACCCCCTCATTATTCCAGAGCTGGCAGGAACTAAAAACATGATTCCTCTGGCTGTGAGGAGTGTCTACTGGGCCTAACTGGCATCATTAGAGGCTGGATTGGTTGTCAAAACCACTTACTTGTATCTCTACATAACACGCAAATCACTGCTCTTTGATTTGCTGCCAAACTGTTGAGTAAGCAATACCTTTCTTTGCCCAAAAACTTCCAAAGTCGTGCTGCTTTCCTCCAGACTGTATCTGTATCAAAATTCGACAAATAATCGGAGAGTTGATTAATTTTATTACTTTTAAAAGGACATTTTTGAGAGGTCCAGCAGTTAGAAATCTTATATACAGGAGGCACACACCTCACATTGTTTGGAAAGAAAGCAGCAAACAGCACAAAAGCCTCTCTGTAGGTTGTCTCTCAACATACCCTCTCTATATCTGTCTTTTTTTTCTCTCACAGTATGTGTTTGTGTGTAAGGTTGGTCTCCAGGCAAATCGCTGACACATACAGCAGCGTGACTGGCTTTCCTGTTCCTCTCAGGCAGTGTGTTAATAACGGCAGCGTTTAAGGTTAGCTTGGTCTAATCAAACATAGTGAGCCAAGCGTTGAGTCTGGCCATCAGTTGAGTTCCCACGATGTAAATGCGCCATGGCAGGGTTAGCCACTGCTGTTCTTACTGCCATAGGGATGTATTAGCCTGTGTCTCCAGGGTGCAATCACAGGAAATGCTGAGCCATTAGTTACCATCATGCCATTGTACCTCTACCTTTTGTGTGGCATTGACTGATGGCCAACACATCAAGTCAGAACACAAAAACAAAGTTCACATCATCTGAGGTCTGCAGAATGATGGTCAGGATGAAATCCTCTATGTAAATTTATAGAAGTGTCCCTGGAACAGTATTCCTCTTCAAAGATAATGCCTCATTTTGATGATGGTAATTGAGCGTGCTCTCTAACACGTGGAGCCAAAATTTCCCAAAGTTTTAGACTGAGTAATATTCTACGAGGATTCTATTTGTGAGCTTCCATGGGAGAGATAGAGCGGCTGCAGCTCTTCTCGTCGAGACAATTTCAATATACCATTTTCAATAATATCTAACAGAAGGTGACGAGCTCATTCCTCGAATGGATAAGAGGAAATAATCTTGACTTATAAAACAAGTTAAAGAACTAAAGTTAAAGAAGTAAATAATTTTAATCAATCATTTTAAAAATCATTAAGCAATGTAGGTAAAAAGCTACAGAGCTACATAATATGACTACATAGCACCAAGTGTAATACAGTGTTCTAAACAGATGCACTGTGGTTGGCTGTAAAACAGTTTTTCCTGCCTGTGCAAAATCCAATTCTGTGCTCTGCTTGCTTAGTTTGCTCATGTGTTTTGAACATGCCTCACCCTGACTCTGGCAACCGGCTGCACGGCCTGTTCATTCTCTCTCAGTGAGCCCACATACACCTCCTTCTGGAAGAGTGGTGGGTTGTCGTTGATGTCCAATACATTGACCCGGATCCTGCCTGCTGTCTCCTCCCCGCCACCGTCTCTCGCCAGCACTGTCAGCGTGAAGCGACGCATCAACTCGTAGTCCAGACTGGCCCGCAAGAGAACCCAGCCTGTCTCAGCATCCAAAGAAAAACTACAAAAAGGACAAATAACAGCACATTTGGATGGCAGGATTAGGAGTAAAAGAATGTGGCTTGGAAATGTGAATCTCTAAAAAATCTGCTGTGTTCATGAGACAGTTCATGGAAAAGATGTTTTAAAATTCATTGAGGATTATATGCGTGCTCTGTGGACAAGCATCATTTGTAAGGTCTTCCTTTGTGTGTCATGAATTACTTTTCACAGACAAAGCTCGGTCAGAGATATAAAATATTATAGTTTACAGAGAATAGCAGAAAAACTCAAACAGTAGGAGGCTGCACGGGGTGAACGAGTTACGACTCCGTTCTGTTCATCAGATATACAGGAGATACATAATAATGAATGGATTATGGTACCGTGTCATTCCGTGTGTGTGTGTATGTGTGGCTGAGAAAAACGCTAGATATTGATACAGCTCAGCTGTCACTGGCATGGCTGTGTGTGGGAAACAATACCCAGAAGTGACCAAATAAATTAAACATTTATGTAATTGTGTGTGCAGTTGTGTCTTACTGGTCTGGCTCATCGCTGAAGTAGTAACGCACTATTCCAAATGTCCCGGCATCTCCATCTGTGGCCTGGCAGAAAAGGGAGAAATCACATTTGATTCTTTTAAAGTATGTTTCCCTCCTTTTTAAGTTTTGTTTTGTTGTCATTTAGCGTCTGTTGTCCATCAGTTAGAATTTTGTTTCTCATGGTGGTTATTGTTTAGGTCTCTTTTATGATTCTGTTTTACCTGCACTTTCTAATTTTCTTGTGAAAGTAACATGTTTTATGACCAGTCTACAGTCAATCTGTCAAACTTGTTGTTAAGTGCTGTGATATTTTTGCTCAGCAATTTGTATCACCTGTCTGTTTAAAGATGTTTGACAGAGTTGTTATTGGTTAAACTGGTTATGATGTATAGGAACAGCATCTGTCAGTGAGTTTTGCTTGCTTCTCTGCTTCCCCCAATGTGTTGATTAAATCTAACAGGGGGACTGATACATCTGATGTCACACCTTTGGGTTAAAACTGCTGTCATATGCATTACAGATGAAAGACATTTTAGAACACTGTCACATAAAGAGCAACACTTTGGAATCTTGTACTTTGTGAAACGCCGCATTAACACAATCTGTCTTTGCAAATACACACAGGCATATGCACACAAGCACCGACGTGTACACGCGCGGTGCTGTGTCTGCTCTGATGGATCGTGGTTGGACAGGCTGCTGTAATAGAGTTTCACTCGAGTGGCTCTGCAGTCAGTTGAAGGGCCAAACCTGAGTGTGTGTCCACCCTGCTCTGTCACCCACATGCTGGTCACCATGATTTAGTGATGTCCTGATTCAGACCTTATCATGCGAGCCACGGCTGTGTGAGCGTTGTTTATGTACGTTTACGTGTAGGGCAGTCTTTTTCACGTCCTTCGTTAGTCCTGTGCGCGCATGTTTTGAATTTGGTTGGTGCATTATTGCATATTTATGAATATGAATATGCATGTGCTCATCAACAATGTCTATGAGAAGGAGCAACAACTGAAGATATCAATGTAGTACCCCCTCCTTAAATTAGAGCATATTTTTAGCTGAGGCCCATATTTTCCTTCAGTGTGTATCACAGCAGAATTTGGGACTCCATTCAGGTTCCTGTATTAACTTGTGGGGTTTTATCTGTAGTGTCTCAATGACCCCATCATTTAATGCCACTCAGCTGCTTCTCTTTCTCTTTCCCCCTCTACTTTTCCTTTATCTCTCCCTTTTTTCTGTCTGTCTTCCCCTCACTTTCCTCCCTCCATTCTGAGACCCGCCTCTATTTCCCCTCTCCTGTATGTATCTCCCTTGGCACACTCTTTTCCCTTGGTGCCTCTTTTGCTCCCGCTCTCCCAGGTGAGTGACAGGCCCATAAGTGCTCCAATGATAGCAGTGGGGGTGTTAGCGTGACAGCTATCGAGGTGGTGACAGGAGCCGGGCTCAGCCGGAGAGCTAATACTGCCTCTGCGGCCAAGCCCCTCTTGCCATGACGACAGCTAAAGGGGGAGAGAGAGAGAGAGAGACAGAGGAAGAGAGAGAAATAAAGTGAAAAGAAGGGGAGATAGCCATCTTTTCTCCCTTCCTCTTTTCCCCTTCCTTATCACTCTCCCACTTGCTCTCTTTCTCCCACCAAACAATCACCATGACAGTGTGGCCCAGTCACTTTGCCAAGTGCTCACCAAAGACTTTCAACTTTAGATGCAGAAGGCCTGCACCAGATGGACAAGTGAGATTTGGCTTGTGCAGTGATTTGGTACAGCCTCAGACTGGATTTGAATTCCTGACGCCAAGGTATTACGCACTTTGCCTCCTATTATCATGGTAGCTAGAGCGTTCTCAGTTGAGCGGCTGGTGAGGTAGGGTGCATGGGGCGAGAATGAATGTCAGATTTAATGAGAAAAGAAATGACATGCAAATAAAGCTGGGCATTGTGCCTAACTAATGAGCCTAATAACATTACTAACAATTACAGAGAGCATTTAAGTACAGAAATTGTTGACAGGGAAAAATCTATTTCGTGGCGAAAAAACAATGCTGATATTTTCATAAACCGTTAAAAAAAAAAGAAGAAGTAGAAAGAAAGTAAAAAGAAAAAGAAAAAAAAAAAAAAAAAAAAAAAAAAAAAAAAAAAAAAATCACT
>OMNV01004248.1:87807-166098 GCA_900303265.1 Brotula barbata
ATTACAGAGAGCATTTAAGTACAGAAATTGTTGACAGGGAAAAATCTATTTCGTGGCGAAAAAACAATGCTGATATTTTCATAAACCGTTAAAAAAAAAAGAAGAAGTAGAAAGAAAGTAAAAAGAAAAAGAAAAAAAGCCATGAATACTGAGGACATAGCTACAGCCTGTTCATTTTTGTCTACAGTCTTTTACAACAAAGATGTCCGGTCGTTGATGTAAAAGCCAGATTAACAGATACGTGATTTAGATAAATAGTAGGTCGAGATGCGGTTTAGGTGTGAAAATCTCACCAGTGGTAAAAGCGCAGGGGCATCAATGTGGGGGTCCTGTTTAAAATCAAAACTAAGTTGTTAAGGAGTGGCTACACAAAGATTGCCAATATACACTCTGTAAACCCCAGAGTCCTCAGGCAGTAAGTACAAAAGAGAAATTACTTCTCAGTTGAACAGTTTGGTTAAATGGTGTGTTTCTTCCTGGAAAGGTAAGCCATCAGGCAAACACAGCTCTGTACGTGTGTGTATGTATATGGGTGCACCTGTGTATGATGTTTAAGAGCACATGCACGAACAATGCGCAGTGCAAGTATATATAGTGTGTGTCTGCAAATATGTTGTGAAAAAATGAAAAGCAAACATTTGGACAATGGAGAGGTGCATCTCTATTCAGTCTTGGAGCAAATATGCACCAACCACTTTCAGTATAAACTCCTATGATTGACTCAATTGCTTTCAAGAGAATGTGGAAATGAGAGCTTTCCCTCATGAGCCACAGAAAGACAAGAGTTTGTGTGTGTGTGTGTGTGTGTGATTGTGCATGAGTTGGGGATTGGTTAGCTGGGTTACAGGAGCAGATTATCAGCCCTGCTATCTCATAGACAGCGTATGGGGTGATGCTGCACAAGCTTCTCTATCTTGAGGGAGCTGGAATTTGAATTGATTGGCTCCTAAAATTGCTTTTTTCTGCTGGAGCTTTGAGAAACAAGAGGCATGGGAAAGGAAACCAATTACTGGCTGTCAAAGCTGCTGTCAAAACAGAGACGACCCTCAGTTCAAATAAAGACCACCCCCTTTGTCTCATCCACACGTCTAAACTCACATCTAAACACAGTAAAACGATAACAAATATACACAGAAACGCATTCAGACCACTAGTGTAGATGCCCAGTGTCTGACAATCTTTCCATGAAGAAGAGACGGTTATCTTCCTCAGCTTTGGTTTTTCAACTCTTGTTAACATCTGTCATGCTGCTCCCTTTTAAGACTTTATCTCACTTGCTTTCTCACATTTTCCATACCCATGACAAGATCACTGATCATTCTACAAAAAGGAAACTAGTGAGTTCCCGGAGAGAACAGTTATTTTTACAGTTACTTTTACTATTTTTACTTTTTCACAGTAACACATAACCTGCTGTGTGTGACTGTGTGAAATGCCCAAGAAAGAGAAGAAATATGAATTAATCGAAATTGCCATGTGGATAAAAAGTTTGGAGGTTGTTGATGCCAACTGTACTCCAAGCTTTACAGTAGCAGTGTAGGTTCAGACACAAAGTATTTGTTGAAAAAAACAAACAAACAAACAAAAAAAAAAGAAAGGACAGATGTGTTGTGTGCCTGGTCACATACAGTAATGAAACACTGATATGTTTACATACACACAACACTTATTCCTGAATCCATTGAGGATCAACAATGTCTTTCTCGAGTCCAGTTGACCCCTAGAACACCTGCTGGGGTTGATGGGAGCTATGTGTGTGCTCTTCCCATAGGCACTTCAGCATAATGGCAAAGGCAAGCATATTTTTATACCCGCTATATTTCTTTGAACCATTAACAAGCAGGTGGGGTTGCTCAGAGCAACTGCCGTATACAATATATTTTATAAAAGACAGAGCAAGAAAACGGCGCATTAATCCTTTTAAACAATGTGTTCTTCGGCAAAAGCGAAGTCCAATGATGCAGAATGGATGTGTTCAAAGCTTGCAATTTAAATTTTACCTTTTGCATGGATATAAGGAGCCAATATATAGTGCAACCGTATGTATCTGTGTGACATATAGGAGAAAAACAGATGTTAGCTTTGGAACAAGGAAGAGAGGCTGGCAGCTTCACTTTGTCGATGAGCATTAGCTACTCTCTGTGTTTCACTCTGTAGTTCCGTCTCTTGCCCTCGCCAATTAAAGAATAAGACAAGCATGACAACTCCGAGGATGTAATGAAATACTGTGGCAGAGACATGCAAGCAACAACTCCTCAATTCAGGCATCTGCAAACCTGCGTGTGTGGCCTTGGTGGAGGTATGCACTCTAATGAGCGCCTTCTGTTTTTTTTCTATAGTCTTGGGACTCTGTTCTGTTCTTCATTTGCGCTCTTCCTCACAGCATCAGCACACCCACAATAAACATCCCATTATTAACAGTGATGGTGTGAGCTACTTCCAGCAGGAGAGAGCCTCACTCCTTCCATTATAATAATGAAATATAATTACTGTTGTGACTATTATCCCACAAAGGCCTGTCTAAACACGGGTGCTACTGAAACATCCTCCACTTGGTAATTTATAACTTTCTGCTAGAGGCATTTATCATTGTGCCGTAGCCCTCAAACGCACAGCATGCACATGGAGCCCAAAAATCACACTAACATGGCTTTGCTGAAACAACTTGGTTAATGTCACTGCATCTTAATGACACAACCACCTTAGACAATAACAGCAGTGGGGCTTTTTTCAGGTGCAATACAAGTAGATGTAGACCTGAGGAAAGCTATCGCTGACATTTTTTAGATCATAGAGACCAGTAAGAAGAAGAAAAGGTGAGCTGCTTATCTATATGCGCATCAAACATGAAAACATCACACTACATCTCAAAGATATCCATATTTTCAGAGGTACAGACAGTTGAGGAGAGAGAGAGCAATAGTGAGTTGAAATAGAGACAGAAACAGAGTGAGAGCCAGAATCAGTGCAGCACCTGAAAACCATTAGCGCTCTAATGGTGAAAGAAAGAAATGGAAAGGAAAAACAACAACCGAGGGCATACAATAAATAAGAAATGAAAGAAGGCAAATTCTTTGAAATCCAAGGAGAGCGAATCAGAGTGATTCCACTGTTATGAGCAGCTGCTTGTATCAAAAGTCTCCAGGGGAAGGAAGAGACAGAGAAAGAGTGAGAGAAAAGGGGAGCCAGACACAGAGTAAATCACAATAAATATTTATAATGATAAGCAATGCTGCAGACCATAAATATTAAACAGCCACTGCCTGTATGTGCATGTGTATTTGTGCTTGTATGTTCAATGTAAGTGTCCACGGGGATGCAGGAGCGGGCACTGAGTAATGCTTTGACTAAAACTGTGCACAAGCTCTAATCAGATGACCTACAAATATGAAGTCCGACAAAGGATTTCAGTTAGTTAGATCTTGTAAAAATTGTATTCTTTATATACCAACCCCCAGCTTAGATATCACTGATAAACTGTACATATATTCATGGTAGAAGTTCAAGCAACTATGTGTGTTTCTATAAAAATTAGTAGGAAAAAGGAACTATTATCAGCCTCATACATTAGTTACTGTTATAGTAGGAGATAAAACTTAATTTGGTCATTCTCTCTGCTACTGTTAGTGCTGTAAACATTAAGATCTGATTGCCATACAATTGCCCTTTACTTGTTTGTTTGCACTTCAGAGTGCAGAATTTTCATCTGTAAAAATGCATTCATATCAATTAATGTAATGTTAAAAGGACCTTAGAAATAACAATATGCAAACAAACAGCCCTTTCTTCACCATCTCAAATCACAAATGGCAATCAAAAACTATTACCATTGTGCCTCTAGATGACGCTTTTACTGTTTTTTGATTCATTTATTCACTTTCATTTGTATATTCAAGATATTATGATGTAGAACGCGTGAATAGCTAAAAAAAATGATTGTGAATTGAGGTTTGCGGTGTATATGGCACTGTAAACAGAGTGGCATCTGAAAGGCAATCTTGAGAGCTTAGAAGTCTGTGAAGGTTCATCTCAGTCTTCAAGGTAGTATAATCTAGATGTCTGGAAAGGTTAGGTGCAGTTTACTGAACCTCAGTCAAAACCTTGAGATCTTAGACTTAGCCTGTCCTTTGATGATTATGACACTCCCTCTTGCACTTCAGAGCCAGTTTATAGACTGTACTTTCTGGAGAGAAAGTCCCAGCCTAAAAATCCCAGTTTATATCAAAATGCCTAGGGCTCTTTACTGGTTTTATGACATTTTGGTGAAGTGAAACTTGGAGATTTGGTGAGACTGGTACATACAATACTGAGCAAAACTTTTATGCACTTGAAAAAGAATGTCATGAGTAGTTTTTAATCGATCAATTGACTTCAAGAGCAGTAACCAGAAAACAACTAAATCAAATCAATATTTTGTGTGACCGTCGTTTTTCTTTAAAACAGCACCAATTCTCCTTGGTAAATTGTGCAGTTTTAAGGTAGGTTGGTTGGTGGGTTGTTTCAAGCAACTTTGGAGAACTTGCCACAATTATGTGTCAATGTCTTCTGTCTCTTCATGTAATCCCAGACTGACTAGTTGATACTGAGATCAGGGCCATAGCATCTGCTGTTCTTTTAGATGAAGATATAGTTCTTTATGACCTTCGATGTATGCTTGGGGTTGTTGTCATGTAGAAGAATGAATTTGAGAACTGTCATCCGACATATCCCTGATGATATTTAGGCAAATCTAAGGATGAGACTTTTACACAGTAGAGTAAAAGAAGTGAAAAAGAGCTTCAAGCGTAGACACATACCAGCAGTCAAGCTACATTCTGTCACCACTCCCCGCCATGTAAACAAATCAATCACTAAACACAGTTTAAAAAGAGTTCAGGAACAAAATGCTCGACCTGTACTATAATAACTGCAACAGCAGTTATTAAGCGCCTCGTGCACTCATTTAGTCACAATTAACACCTCCACTCGTCTGATAATAATATGGCCTCTGCAGTCTGTGAGTGACATAATTTATGCATAATAGTTGGGCTGGTAGACAAGACAAACTATTACCTTATCTTACCTACTAGCGACTCACAGTAGTGGGCTGTACTTTCTAGTGAAGAACTGAATGCTTATATCGCAAGTTTAATTTCACTTTTTTATTACGTTTTTGTGGTACACAGGTTCATTAAAACCCCACTTTGCCATCTCTCAACTTCTACTACTTTGTCTGCTTTAAGTATACGATTCAGAGGACCAATGAATAGATAGATGTAAGTCTTTAAATAATAAGCTGTAGCATACATGGATGGATAATAGAGTAGATATCCTATTATGTATAATATATATATGTTATTCTATATATGATCAGACTGCAGCATTTATGGGTACAGTGAAGCTGAGTGTGGAAAACATTTACTTATGTGTGTATGATGGTATGAGTAGGTCAAAATATCCACACACTTGTCTAACAGTCTATATACAAGTGTTGGCATCTGTGCCAGTGTATTCCTCACTGAGAGACTTCATATCTCTTTCTATTAAGACCCCATTCACTCTACAGCCCGCGATCAGAATTCCACGATCTGCTGTACGCGACAGCGCAGGGCCAACATCCAGCCAGACTTATCGGATATTAGACTGCCGTGCAATCTCCATTTCATGAACACCCAGTCTATAAACACTATTGATTTTCACAGTGTGCCTGTGCACTTGTGTCTAGCCAAGAGTGGGTGTTCTGTCACAGCAATGAATGGTAATGAATAATAATGTTGAATTATTGGGAGCTGGCCAGATGTTTTTCTGATCAGGTTAATCTAGAGGGCTGTTCATCAGAAGAGAGAAAGAGGGTGATTACTGATGCAGGACAGACTGAAAAAAAGACTAAGTGTCCTCAAGGACTCTTAAAACATGAAAAAATGTTAAACTAAACTTAGTCACAATTTGCAAATATCTATTAAACCCTAATGTAATTCAATTAGTTTTACAGGTGATGGCCTGTATTTCTCATGCGTATTGACATACGTTATGTGACATCATGCCAATGTGGAAAATTAAAAATTCACAGACTATAGTTTTTGGCGCTGTTAGAGCTGGTGTGATAATAGCAATCCAATGAGAACTGGAACATTTGTAATGTGTTACATTTTTTGCAACTAGCAAAAAATGTCTGGAAGTGTAAAACACGGGTAAATACTTAAATTCTTCATTCTGCCAAGATGATTCTTTGATTTACATACCTAGTGTAGCATGTAATAACACTGCAGTATTTCTTAAAGCTACCCCAAAACTAATTTGGTGTGAGTTGTGGACATGGTGTTTTGCTCATGTTCAGCTTATTTTAGTTTTACTTTCACATTTCCCAGAAACAACTGTTTTTCTTTTACGGGGAAGAGGGCTGATGTATGTGCATACTGTAGAAAAACCATCAGGTAATTTGACACAACATACAGTGAATAGAACCTCATAATCGTCCTCTGTTTTCCTAAACCGTCCCATCTAACAAGTAAGGAATAACCTGCTGTATTTCAATTAATATTTCAGCTTAACTGCTTTGAAATTGCATGATGTACCACGAGTTCATACCCAACCAGGAAGGAGGTGAGGATTGTTTTTAAAGAGGTAAGATTTGCCTTAGTCAGCATCACTGTTGCCTCTACAGTACAGGACAATAAATACAGAAGAATTCTGTATGAGATTACACTGACACAGCACAGTGAGTAATTTATGATGTTCACGGGTAAGTAAATGCTGTTCAGGGGTTTATGATTCTCACCAGGATATGTAGCAAAGAGGTACCAGCGGGTGTGTTTTCAGGAAGGCTGATGTTGTACAATGGCTTGCTGAAGATGGGCCGATTATCATTCTCATTGATTAGGTCGATAAAGACACGTGCAAATCCCACGTGGTCTGAAATGGACTCGTTGGCGAAGAGCTGGGTAGAGACAATGAGAAGTCAGATTATTAACTCAAACTGATGTTCGGATATTTATAATGTAATAAAACAAAGGAAGAGCAAGGCTACATTTGACTGGTTTAGTTATGTAGATAAATTTATATGCGGTTTTTAGTTAGCATTCTGAAAGATAAATCATTGATTTGCTATTGCCAGGTGTAGTTACCGTCACAGAGAAACTTGAAACTAACTTTTTGAGATTTTGAGATTTTGAATTACACTAAAAACAGTAATCCTTTCAGCTCAGGGGTAAATTGAGGCAACAAAATACCAATTTCATTGTTCAAACAAGTCTGCAATGTTGAGAAAGTTATAAAAATGCAGTGTGACTGTGCCTTTTGCCCGAACAAATAACAAACTCATGGACCTACATCTATTTTGGTGCTTAGATATCAGTCTTTAGTCAGAGTTCATTCAAGGGCAGTGCCACTAGTTCATTCGTAAGGACAAAAGGACAATTCAGCTGCTTGTCTCCAACAACTCAAGGTCTGGTCATCATCATTCATATTTTTGAAACTGCAGAAAGAAGCATGCACCCTTATGTCAAATATGAAAGTGTACACCAAAGGCATACTTATAATAATTTAAAAACTCACAGAGAATCTGTAACTGAGAATGTGTTCGTAGTTCAGTGGCATAGCAACTCTCATCCTGATGTCAGCACGCCCCTGCACTGCAGTGGGGGAGATGGTGAAGTATTCTGAATTGTTCCCCGTCAGGAACACCTGGAACATGCTGTTGACCCCCTGCCAGTGGAAGAAAAGCAGTGTATTAAGAAAGATGGCACTGTATACTAGTGATACACTGTATAGTTTGACCTCGCAGTGACAAATGATGACAAAAAACATCTATTCTACTGTATGCCTGTGGAAAAAACCTCTAATTCATAATAGGTGTGAAAACAAACATCGAAAGGCAGAGTTGAGTTTTGACTAAAATCCTTCACGTTTTACATAAAATCAGATTTGTTCCTTTTTTAAACATTGAGATAAAGTTCCTACTCAAAATTAATGAAACAAGTCTGTTAGAATTGACATGCATATGGGTTTTAACATCGCTTGTAGATTGACAGGTTTGTTATATTAGTCCCGTATGGCCATCTTTGTTGTTACATTTGAAATGATAATGTTTATGACTTCTGTAAGGCTACAACACATTAGTTACCAAAATGCCCCCTATTTGCTGGTGTATACATGTACAGATTTCTATGAGTGACATATGGACAGAGAAGACATGTGAACAGAGAGGTGTGGCTTTATTAACATGTCACACCTCTCCGTTCTTTACACGATGCTGAAAATGAGTTATTTCTATCCTGATGAGCCTTTACAAGAAGCGGCACATGCAGTGAATCTGGCTCATTCTACATTGAACTTTCATCAGTCCATTGAAAGAATGTTTATTTTCCTATCTACACAAGCTGTCCATACTCTCACCTAAAACTGTACCTAAAGCACAAAGGGCACTAGTGTCATAAACAAATTTCGCCACACACAACAATAGCACAACACAGAAGTTGTCTTACTCTGGAGTGCTCTTTTAGCCTCTGAGTGTGATTGAGTTGTCTGTCTCTGTGTATTAACCCTGTCATAGACAGACGACCTAGGTGTAACCGGTTTCTCGCTCGTTGAACTCTGGGATGGGTTCCAGCCCCCGAACAGGATAAGCGAGAATAGAGAAGGAAAGGATGGTCTGATAGCTTTAAATTATTTAAATCAACAATGTGGCTTTAGCCACATGAGATGATCAGCCCCCTGACAAGGAAAGCTGAAAGTGTGCGCTTTAATCATCACAGTATGTGAAGAAAATGTCTCAATGGAGAAATAATGTAGCGGAGGAGAGGATGAGATCTATGATGACAACCATGACTATCTGCCCCAGTACAGAAACACATGTCTAGTGTTGCTCCCTTTAGTTTACCTTAATGTTGCCAAGATATTGTTGGATGACATTAGCATTGAGCCTAATTTAAAAAAAAAAGAAGAAAAAAAAAAAGAAAAAGGTATAATACAGATCGTGTTTTTAAAGGTTTAAGAGTCAGGAATCTGCACATCAAATACAATTCATCACCAAGTATAAGTAACCTTTTTCTGGTATTATTAAGACATGGTCAAATGTCACTCCAGTGAATTCTGAGTTCCATTCCAAACCTTTTCTTTACCGTACTTGTGTCTAGCAAAAACAAATGCCTGATGGGCAAATCTAAACCAAGTCAAAATCAGACTTGACGTTGCACTCCTGTGAAGCTTGTGGCCATCATGAGGTGGAAAATCTTCCTGTGATTCCCCCTGTCTTGATATATAAGCTGCAGGGTGGCCAATCACGTACCCACTGCAGCAGACAGAGGAAGACATGTGCGGTGGTCGATTGGCATTATGCTGGCGGTTGAAATAGCCCCTTGTTTTTGTTTTCATCTCTGGGCGAACCATTGTGTCTGATGACTCCTATTTAAAAGACCATCCAATATGCAGGGATGTCACCTCAAACTGCCCATAAACGTAATTGCTCGTCCATTTGCTTCTGCCTTTAGAAGCCCCCAATAAAAGCACCCTGTCAGACGCGACTGCCAAAAAGTTTAGTGACAAGTTCCAGCAGCAAAAGTTTTATAGATGGTTGCCGATATGAGTAGAGTGACAGGGAGAAGTAACAACCGCTTTTGTCATACTCTGAGAAATGAAAGGTCTGCCTATAATCCCTTACACTTGGGAAAAAGTGAGATTACAATACAGGTGTAGTGGAGTGTGAATGAGTAAGTGTATCACCATTGACATGCAGGTTTAAAGGATCAAAACAAAAATTCAAAACTGCCAGACAAAGGACTATCACAGGTTTTATTCTATGGATGTGATGTATATGACATGTTACAAACTGTTTTAAGCTGTGAATTTTGTCCCTCAGAGTTTGAGTGAACAAATTTGTATTGTATTTTGCTCATTCCTCATGAGGTGTACCATGTACTGATGACTGCAAATATCCTTTTTCGATTCCGATTGTCTCTCATTTCTCTTAACTGACCTTTTTTTGTGAAATTCTGCACCATTGAACTCTATCTGATGCAAGAAAGGACTGGAGCATTGTTGCTTAAAGCCTGAATGGCTGTACAGAAGTTGTGCCTCCATTTGTCATGAGCGATACCAGCAGTGAAATGGAATGTTAAGCAGCCGAGTGCTCTTCTTGGAAAAAAAATTTGGGTGCTGGAGTACAGAGGAACCTCTTATCACATGCCAGGTGTTTGGGTCGTCACCCTGCCTCCATGCAGCAACGCTCTCACAGCACTCCCTTCCCTGCCTTTTCAGTGCAACATGGCCAGAAGCAAATGCACCATCCTTGGAATAAACACACCTGCAACTAAATATCCTTCCTATCTCTCCTTCAAGAGCTCCTTCTCTCTCCTCTGCATGCTCTACCAGACTTCTGGCTGTGCTCCATTACTTAGGCTACTCGCCCTTATTTCTTCTTATAGTTCCTTGTGCCCCCACCTTCCAGTCTCTCTTTACTCCACATCTTTTTCTCTATCCACTTGACTTGCAGTTATCTGTCAAATTCAACCCTGGCGGCTGCTGTGCCTGAATCAATCAGAGTTGACTAGCTTTCGGCTTATCTGCACCCTAGGTGATTGATTTTCCTCGTTAGGTATAATTTGATGCTCTATCCCATCTCTTCCAGAGCAAATTAAATTGTAGTCGAGTCCAATGTGCTGGTCTCAGGTTGCGTGCGTGAGCATGCGCACATGTGAGTGTGTGTGTGTGTGTGTGTGTGTGTGCGAGACAGAGTGACAGAGCAAGTGTAAAGTGAATAACAGTACGCACCCTGTGTTTAAGTGTTGCTGTGTGACACCATAGCAGGTTGCTAGATACAGTTAATGGGAAGTGGCAGACACGCGGTCTGAATCTATCGCATGCAATGTTGATGGATGAGCGAGACACACACACACACACACACACACACACACACCTAATTTCTACATTGCCACCATATAAATAGGTTCACCAAGACTCTACTGTTCTTTTTGGTTGCTACATTTACCAACAAGAGCAATATACACCTAAAATTGACCTGTAAATACAAGAGACAGACTCCATTTGAAGCTCACATATTGTCCCATATTGTCAGTGCTTCAAGTAAGATCTCAATCAAAGTGAATGTGAACACCAAAATCCAACATCAGGTCAGAGTAGTTGTGGCTCTGAAACACCCCTGATGTGCAATTATTTTATGCAGACCACTATTACCATATTTAGCAGTACCATTTTTTTCTTTATACCCATTACATATGCAGAGCTAAATTATGGCAAGAGGGCCCATTTCAAAATCCAAATATTTGAAGCGTAACTGCCCCCTCATCAGTTCAATATACGCATACAACATTGCACTGATAGCCCATTGCTTAAAGTGTCAAAGTGATGCTGAGGCCTCACAGCCTGTCTGGAAATATTAGAATACGTGGACTTTGCACGGGGGATGGGCTGCAAAAAAAGTAATGGCCATTTTAATACATCTACTATTAGCCAAATACAATCACATTGCAGGATCACTTCGAGATGCACAGTAAATTTAAGAAAGGAAACAGCTTATGCATATACTGTACACCATTTGATGTTTATACACAGAGTGTTAAACTAATAAGATAATGTCACTGCAGGGTCACTGTGGGATGAGAATGTTGTGCCTGGTTAGTATATACAACCCACCTCATCTCTGTCTTCAGCCTGGATGAATAGGGGCAATGCAAAGCCCACCTGGGCTTGTTCAGTGATGCGGACCCTGTACTCAGAACTGTTGAACGTTGGAGCATTGTCATTCTTGTCAATTAGAAGGATTGTGAAGGTGGTATTCACCGTGGCATCTGATGGAGTGCGATCCTCATTCAGCTCAGTAGCCTTAGGGGAGAGAGAGATGGAGAGAGGAGAGACAGGACGAAGAGAGAGGGAGCGAGAGTGAGAGAGACATGCATTCGATTGCAGCAAAAATGTCATTCTGGATGGAGGCAGCCAGCACACAATCTCAGTCAGGTATTTACAGCTGTTCATTTATTGGATCAAAAGGTGGACAGACGGACTCAAAGCAATCATAGAAATAGGCTCAAAGTGAGGCCAACAGAGGGCCAGCACATGCACGTTCCCACATGCACACACACAATGAGATTTAGGCGAAGGCGTCCCATTGAGAGGACACAATTACACAGTCTGTTTCTGGCTGCCTGACTATTGAAGATGTGAGGCCTCTGAAATGAGAAAATGTGAGTGAAAGATAGAAATAAGCAGCTGTGGTCTTCTATTGATAGAGAAACGTCACAAGCAATAGGTGGATAGGCAGGAACAACATGCTGGTCTCTGGGTAATCAACACAGTTTAGCCTCTCTCGTCCCAGAAACACTGAATCATTTGACCTCCACCTCCACACGTTCAGCACTATCTAAGCTGCCTGAAGTTGAGAAATTAGGTGTATTACTATGGCACACCGCAATCAATAGTAGCAACACCTAAGAAAGCACAAGCACAGAGAGGGAGAGAAAAAAATCCATATCTTATAAATATATTTTTGGGCGACATATTTTCGTTTTCAGTGCTTCGGTTTATTTTACTTTTTCTTCTATGTAATTATTGATTTCAATTAAGAAGATATAGTGAGGCTAGAATCTGTTAGCCAGGATCTCTTTTGTGTTAGAGCCTGGGACCTACTGCATCGCCATTTTCTTCAAAATTTCACGTGAGAACAACGTACAACGTGCTTTTGATGAGTAACGTGGATGCTAAAGGGCCTCTTAAAAGCCATCTATTGTGCAGCTCCGGTGCAAAGGTTTTGCTTTGGTAGGTCATCAAAATTCACTAAGTGGCATCTTACAAAGACTGGGCTTTGATCACAAATCCTTCCCCCTTCACGTGCATTTGCAAATTGGAATTTTATGCACTCTCTCACACCCTTTAGCAAACATTTGGTGTTCAACACTCGAAAAAACAGGAAGGCCATGAGTATCAAGAGGACAGAGCAGACATGCTAAAAAGCCAATTGAGGTAGATTTAAGCTTAGTGGAGGGCTGAGAGATTCAGAGACTGCTTCTGCTTTAAACAGCAGATAAAGAAACAAAGAGAAATCTAGACAGACTCTAAATCCCATTCCTTCAGCTCCCTAAATGCCATCTCCTCCTCCATTTGTCCTCCCTGTTTGCTGTTAACTGTACGGGAAAAGACATTATCAAAGAATCACAAAAAATGCATTCAGAGTTAAGTAAAGGAGAGGTGCGTCAATTATTTTTCAAACACCTGGGCAATGTGACATGGTACAACAGAATCTTGGACAGGCTGGTGTCAGGTGATGTATTGACTGGGATCATCTGTCCCAATTATATTTGTCAATATCTGAAAATAAAAAATGGCTACATCAAAATATGCACAGCGTGTTCACAGGTGAATGAGAAATGCATTTCGCATGTCTCCTGAGGCTGCAGCAGCAGACACCTCACTGATTTAATAGACTATTATAGTGAAGCTTTCTCTTGATCCAACGGTAAAACAGACTTTTGATCCCTTCTCTGAGCAGCGATAGTCCCTCCACCCTCCTTCCATTCAGAAGCTCACCTTGACAGTGAGAGTGAATCCTGCTGAGTAGAGTGGATTTTCTCTGTCCAGCTGGCCTTTCACCGTCAGGGATCCGCTGATGTAGTCCAGCGCAAAAACACTGTTGGTGTTCCCTGGATGGAGAGGGAGAGACAGACATAAAAAAGTCAGAGGGACAAACGAAACTGGCGTTGTGGATAATTCAACATAACCCCAGAGATCCAGCAAGGAGGCTGTGGAGGGGGATGAGCTATGTGCATGTCACCTTTTTATGCAATATGGATACAGGCCTTCCCTGTGCTGTCTTTTGCCTCTCTATCTGCCTTGGGCGGGCCAACATCTCCAACCTGTCCACACACCACCTTCCACTGTTTCATCGGTCACTGTCTGGCCTCTCCTCACTGCTTCTATTTCTCTGTCAGCCTCTTCAACCGCTTCACTTCTTTACAAGAGTTAGACCAGGGTTAGTGTCAATTGACAATGTACTGTGTTGCAATTACACCCTGACTGAAAATGTGTATACACAGAAATTAACGAGTTATTGCCTGCTATATGATGTACATTTATATAGTAGTCATTAGGGTTCAACATGATTTAGACTGAGATTGATATTTCTAATTTCTCTGAGGTGTAGCTTGCTAACATGGCTGATGCTGCCAAGAAAGTCTGAAGCTGGCACACAGAATGGGACATCCTATATGTTCTGGTGTTCAGTGGATAAACCCCTTTTCACTTTAACATGAATAATTTATAAATGCACAAGGGATAGAAATTCCCCACATTTGCATGGCTACAAAGAAATAGAAGGCAGATATGGCATTCAAGGTCAATGTTGATTTATTTAAAGAAATATTGAAAAGAATTCAGCTTTACTGCACTTTAATGCACACTTGTTTAAAGTCAATATAAGTAATGTATGTAATACAGTAAAATGTAATAGTACACAGAGGATTTCTCATCTGTATCACATCCGATGGACTGTCATTATTATAACCTATGCACTCCTTCAAAGAGAATCGTTACAAATTACTAGCACTACACTATTCAAATTAACAATTCTGTTGATCAGAGGGTCCATGTTCAAATGCATCCACTGTTCTCCACTCTTAAGTCACATCAGTTACTCAGTTAAAATATCAGACATATTACATATTTCTCATAAACAGTATCTGTATTCCGTCTGTCCCTTTCCAAATTACCTTAACATCGTCACCTCTCTCACACTCTACATTGACTCTTTCAGTCAGTCTCTCCCTGCCACAAGCAGCTTTTGGGCTGTTGCCTATTAATTACACCCAGCAGATGGAGACAACAAAACAAAAATACACTCAATTGTCCCATCACTCCACTGTCATAACCATTGTGAATTCTCTTTCTCCTCCTTGAACTGTCCGGCCTCTCCAAAGCATGCATGTGTAATGTCATCAAAGTTATCCTGAATTTAAAAAAAAAAATAAATAAAAAAAAAAATTGCCTATCATGATTTTTCTTTCTATAAACACACCAAATGCCTTTACACTTGAGGAAAAATGAAAATCTTTCTCACTGTGACGTGCTGTGTGAGACTCGGAAAGTCCCCCTTGCAATCTGTAGATAGTGGCGATTCATACATGTGAATGTTATCGGAGTAATCTACTCAGTGGAAGGCAAACAATGGAGTAGACAGGGCTGAATGAGAGTGCCGTGAAACAGTAAAGTCCATGTGGAGCCATTTCAATTATGCCTTGTTGATACAGAGAGCTCTATCACCAAATGTCATACCCAAAGATAAATAGGTAGCAGCACAAAAATCTTAAAATTCAATGAGCATTACTACATAGCATTAGTCCTATAACATATATGTTATTTTTGAGTGTGAGCCGTCGTCAGTCTTTTTCCATGCATTTTGAGGACAAATGCTTTTTTGTTGTGGTCCGACTATTAAACATTTACTGTATCACCATTAAACCAGTAATGTGTTCACATAATAGGCTTAAAAGGCAATTTAATGAGTGCAAAACACATAACCATAAATTCAAAGAATATGGGATAAGCAAAATTGAAAAGGTTCTATTTGAAAATATATCATAGGTGGAGTTGGTATTAATTGTTATTAAATTTACCACACCACACTACTGGCAATTTATTTGTTTGAAAAAAAGGAGTTAATTTCAGCTTTCACCCAAGATAGTCATAATTTGGTTGTTCCCTGAAAAGAGACTATTCCATAGGAATGCAGTCATTTCAGATGTACCATATATATTTACCTGATAGAATAAAAACTGGGGATTAAGAATCACTCTTCTACAAGTAGTTTTGCCAAGGTCTATACTCAGGAGAAATACTTTTGAATGGTAAGTCCACAGTGCACAAGAGCTGGGGTCAACAGATTAACCCTCACTTGCGTTCCCCAATCTCTACTTGCCGCTCTCTGTTATTGCCCTGTACCTAGCATGAAATGGTGAGGATGAGAGCTGCAGGACAAAGAGCACCAAGGGAGTGTACATGAGAGGAGGCAGGAACGGAGAGCAAAGCCCTCAGGTAATTAGCCTGGATTGAGGCCAAAAGGGGAAGCTAGTGGGAGGTGCATGGGGCAAAAGCTACTGTTGATTATATTCAGCTTACACACAGTAATTGTCTGTAATTGTGTAAATAGAGAAAAAGAGTGTCTGGGAATATTGCATGATTTCTCCATTATTGATGTTCTTAATATCCAATACTAAACTGCATAAGCAATGAAACACACATTGCACACATGGACAAGCACTTTTATTTACACCATACTTTAGAATTGTTTGTGTTGGAACGTTAGACAACACAATAATGATGAGATAGACAGAAAATCAAATCAAATCCAGGATGAATATTGCTACCCAGTAAAAGATGCACCGATATAATTGCTGTATGCTTCGATTGTCAAAAATGCAGACATCACTGTGTCACAGCATGTGTTAAAGTAGAAATGCCCCATTGAAAGTAAGCCAACATTACACACAAACACACATATATGTATATGAATATGAATGATATGAATGAATGATGCCCAATCGTGATCAACGTGTCTGTAAATTGGATTGTCAGCTCTAATGGACTTAACAGAAGGCCAAACTATTCCAACTACAGGCTAAGCTAAAAACACACAAGAGATGTGTCATAATGTCCATTTGCATGATATTTCAGGAGCTCTGATTCACTGCTCCATTTTCCACAGATTGTCCTTCCACCTCAGCTCAAGTGTTTGATGAGTCTGGCCAGACAGACTCATTGAAAATATACTGAGTGACTCTGACAAAAACCCCCAATTGTTCAATAACTGAGTTGGGAACAAAACATCTGGCGCTGACATGCCAGGACCCCGCAATTACATCCCTAAGTATGTGAAAGTTTAGTGTGAGCCCACACACAAACACACTATTTCAATGACTAATAAACGCACCCTCATGTGCATTCCAAATTCATATTCAGTAGATGTGTTCATGCCTTTCATGTGTGTAATTGTGTGTAGGCATTTTGGTCCTATGATCACTTTAGTGCATGTAGTGCTAACTGCCAGAGTTTCATTCTCTGATGTAAGACTCCAGGGAATTAGCTAAGCTCTCACATTACAAACAGTACTGGACTGGTAAATGAGAAAGCATGCCATGATTTTGTGGAGTGAGAGGTACTCTGTATGTGTATGCAAGCGTGCAGGCACACACGCACTCACAAAATTCTATTACTTTTTGTTCAAGTGATAGTACGAGAATGATCGAAATAATTTGCCAATTTGAATAAAGCCAAGGAAACAGAACATATAGTGCTTTGATAAACACATTAAAATTCTTGTGTTGTGACAAAAAGATGTGAGGGCTCATTTACTGCGAACATTTTCTTCATTGAAATTCTGCCCTCCGCTTACAAAGAGCAAAACATTGACAGTAAGTACAGAGGCGGAGAGAAAAAACAGAGAGCCTGGAAATTAGTGCGTTGTGAGGAGCAAAAGTGGAAAATGTACAAGAAACAGAGGAGGGAAAGCATCTGATCTGATGAGTTCGATCGACTGTGCGACAAGTGGATGACAATGAGTTTTTCTCAAGGCAGCCGAAGCTGGAGTTCTCCGAGTGAAATCGCCATGACTGAGCCAGTGACAACTGTTTTCTCTAGTTAGTGACAACATGGGGGTGGTGAAACATTCTAGAAATGTGATATGGCATGCAGCCAATGCTCAGAGTCTTGGGGCTAAGATTTTGTGTACTTTGCAAAATGATTCACAAATTAGTGTCACTTTTAAGGTTTATGCCGACAGGCAAATGGTGTTGTTGATGAGTTTTTATTTACCGTTTCCAAACTATACACAGATCTAAATATAAATGAACAGGTTCTCACATAAGCACACTTGCTTGCGTACCCACTCACGTATGTATCACTCAGGGTGTGACAGCTTCCAGTGTGTGTACGTTTGTGTGCATGATGTGTACTGATAATGGCCCTGTGGGTGTCTTGCCATTGGCGGACAAGCTGCATTTCATGAATACTCAATGAAGTAGTTTCATCAAAAGTTTCTTTTCAAAGGGTTCAAGGACAAATATTGTAAGAGAAAACACTAATTACAATCTCGGAGTGATAGCTGTATACATGGAGAATGATGAATATACAAAAACAGGGAGACAGAGAAACAAAGCGCACTCTATCTTTATCCAGGTATCCCACTTTGGGTCTGTCTGTTAGCACTATTGCTCCAGGGCAAAAGGTTACTTAGCTTGTTGGGTGAATGGTTTATATGGATTTTCTTTTCAAATCTAAAAATCATTCAGTAAATAGAGACACACTCATTGGAGTGTACACCTCTGCCACGGCCCAGCAGTACTCCAATTATGGAAATTGAACAGGTACTTGCATAGACCACAAACCAAACCACCAAGTTTGGTTACAACAGAATAATTCTTGAGATATACTGTAGCAACTTTTGAACAATGAGGAACGCCCACTCAAATTTTATATTTCTAATTTATCATAATTTAAACATTATAATAAACATTTCTCAAATTTTCACACCTTGTTTCAAAAGTTTTATGCCGAAAACTTAAAACGGTTACTAGAGCCCCACCATAAGGCCGAACAGTGCCTTTAATGTTTACTGACGAATTGTGTGACACCTCTGAGAGAGGCATATTACCACTTTAATTTAATGTCTCCTGTGTGTGTGTGTGTGTGATTCATCACTTAACCTCTCATATATAAATTTGTTAATGTGTATGAAAATGATGCAATACTGGAAGCTAAGCTATCGCAACAACGATATAAAATTCGACATTTTCTCCGTCAGCAACGGTACACCTATAATTGTAGCTGCCCCTAAGTGTAGTATTATTTCTGAGTGTTCTGCAGTTACTTTAAGTCCTTTAAGTCCTTCATGCTAAATACGTACTGATTCTCACTCAGGTCACAGACAAGGTAATGGAAATACAATCTTTAGGTCTCATGGAAAATAATCAAACTCCGAGTTATTGGTTGCTGCCTTTGATCTGTCAAGTTTAAGTGTCATGTTTTGTCTTGTCAACAGAGCACTGAGCCAGCAGCAGTGCCTTATCACTTTACTTTTTGTGTGCATGAGTGTGAGCATTTGCCTGTGTCTCTCTCTCTATAGCCGTACAGTACATTAATTTGGATCCACCCTCTGATATTGTTTGCAGTGTCTAGATGATACAAATTCCATTGCAGTGTACAAAACAGCAGCTGGCTGGGAAAAAAAGCAGATAAGGAAATTGAGTTTGACATCTGGTAATGTTCAGGTTCAGAGGCAGGGAGCTTCAGATACAATTTTTCACAGCGAGCAACAACAGTTATTCCTAAGAGAAATAAAAATAAAGCTGACATGTATGACTGGACTGGGACTATATAATGTTGGTGAATAAATGCTATCTTACCTTAAGAGGACAGCAACTCACCCAACCAACCAAAAGAGACTGAGGGCCATAAAGAGGATTCAACTGCATCTTTGGCTTATTGGGAAAATGTTAATCACATCAGATTTTATCTTTTACTTTGATGTTTTGATCTGACATCAAATTTGCAACATGACACAATAATTGCATATAATTGTGGTAAATTGGCAAAAACAAGGATCTTTAATTAGTTGATTGAATGAATAAATTAGAGGCTGATGAGATAAAAACGAAAGATGGACTTGACTGTTAGGAGAGATGTTAGACTTGGGCCCGGGGACTGTGTTGTGAGCAGTGTACTGTACCCTATCTGCCTTCTCTGAGAGATTACATAGCACTGGGCTGAGGAGAGCCTCAGAGCGGCTAATTGAAAACAGAGAAATCCCTACCAACGTGGCATCGTGAGAGTTCCCAAAAGAATACCAGGTATTAGCCTTGTCTATATTACAGCATGTCTGCTGATACAAGGTAGGTGAAGTGCGGCCTGGAATCAGAGCATCAAAGCGTAGCAGGACTGAAGCACAGAGATACGTGTGGAAAGGTAGACTGGTAGGTGTGTAGGTATAAAATAATCGCCTTTACTACTTATCAGTCTGTCCAGGCAGAAAATGGCATTGTCATAACGGTGTGACCTGTATGCCAGTGGTGGGGGCTGTAGTCACACACTCCCCCAGACCCACCACACTGGACAGGGCTGTTTCTCTCGTACATTTTTGTGGCAGCAGATGGGCGGAGGAGGGGGGTAAGACAGCAGAACGTTCAACTTTTGCCCAAGCCTCAGGCCATGGAAGTCAATGGACGCCCGTGGTTACACATAATGTATCCAAGTCAGAGCCATATGTGGTCTCATTATGTACTTTATGAGAAACTTAAAAATGCCGTAGCATTTTTTTTTTTGTTTCACATTAAAAAATGAAGTGATCATCATTTATCACTTTAGACAATTATTCTGCTTGGACTGCTGCAAATTAAAACCTACTGTAGTCAATTCTGTACTACTTTTCCCCAAACCGAAGATGAAATGAGAAAAGAATAGTCTGGGATGAGAAAAGTGGTAGAGATATTACGGGGCTATTTGTTGCGCTTCTTTGTGAGACCAAAACAGATAGATGGTAAATGGACTGCATTTGTATAGCGCTTTTATATAAAGCGCTGTACAATATTTGCCTCTCATTCACCCATTCATTCACCCATTCATTCACACATTCACACACCAACAGCCGAGGTAACCGTGCAAGGCCCACTTGCTTGTCGGGAGCAATTCAGGGTTAGGGTCTTGCTCAGGGACCTTCAACATGGACGGGCGGGGATTGAACCAGCAACCCTTCAATCACTAGGCGACCACCCTACCACCTAAGCCATGCCGCCCCAGATAGAATGATGCACACAGATAAATGAGAGGCTGATATGAAAGGCTTTGGAAATGTCCTTTTATTCTGTAAGACGCTATGGCTGACTCATCTCCTCCTTGTTCTTACACTATAATTACAGCACTCTGAGGAGCTCTACTCAAGGGCTTAACTGTCATCCTAAGGGACAACAATACTGCTCGACACGACTTGCTGGCCTCCAGTTCTCCATACTAGGAAAAACAGATAACCACGCTCTTTTCAGAGGTAAAGGTTACTTCTATCAGACTAGATACTCATAATTCTTAACAAGCATATCCTTCTGTGTGTCTCTCTCCATATGTATGTGTGTACATGGGGGCTATACATTTACAACAGTTTGCAATCCTTATTGCAGTAGTTAACAGACTACAATACATTTTGTGTGTGTGAGTATGTATGAGGATTTTTTTTTCTACAGAATTAACCAGCAGGCTGTCTGGCAAGATTTTAGTTTCTTTGCTCGCTGCTGATCATCATTTACTCCCTCTTGCCTCAATGCCAAGCAACTCAAATGAACTTTATTTGCTTTGCCCTGAAGTCTGTGTGTGTTCTGTGGAGGTGTTTATGTTTGTTTGCCATCAAATGAAAGGCTAGGATTTCAACTGGGGTCTCTCTAAGTTGACACATGCTGGTGACTATGATTGTGACAGGAAAAACTCTGTCATGCTCATTTAATATTTCCGACAGTCAGTAGAGGCATAGCAACCATTGAAACAAGACTAAGCAAGCAGATATTTGTTTCCCAAACATACTGTTGCCATACAAACCATAAAAACCTAGCCAAACTTCCTACTACCATCACTGCATTTCCTAATGGGTAAGAACCAGGACTATATGCTCATTGCAGCAATTGCAAAACGCATCAATTGACATAATATTGTGCGTGGATAAATTAAACAGTTTTAGTAATTTAGATGCAAGCGAGAACGGGTCCTTCTTAATAAGGTGAGAAATATGTAAGTATTTAAGGTTAGAGTTAATGATCCCTTCTTGGGATAACATCAGTATTACTAGGGAAGATCTGCGTAATGGTAATAATTGCCCAAGTGCCTCCATAACTTTCATCAGATCAATAAAAATTTGCCAGCGTGCCTCTAGGTTTTCCTGCATAAAAAGCCTAAGAAGTTTCAATCGTAAAAATCTTTGTGACCTCTGTGATTTATTTTCAGTCCACGATGCCTCCCAGTATCTAGACGCATATCAGCACAATCGCTGATTAGAACTGAAGGCACTGTTATTTCTTTAAATCTGGTTTGTTAAATGCCTGCATACACACATGGCTAATACTGCTTTTAGGCTGCACTGTAGGCTTTGCTTTGGATAATTGGGTATCAAAACTAAGACATGCTGGTGTCAGTGTTTCAAATGAAAAATATTTTTGACCAAAGATAACAAATGTTAGGGCATTCACGTCTGATAAAAAGGATATGCTGTTCATAAAATGTAACAATGTTAGTAATTTTGAAACTCGTACAGCATGTAAAGGTCTGTTCTTCTTGAGAGCAGACTTGTGAGAAGCAGAACCAGCCTTGGTGGCCATATCCATCAGGTTGGAAGCAAGGTTAGGGTACGCCCTTTAGATCCATAATCATGCCAGTATGTAATGGTTTCAAAATGACATAGTACATATCTCGTGGATAGGGACTTTCCAATCTCCTCCATTATAGAAAATAATAACAACTGCGACATCAGAGGCAACAAACTGCACTGACACTATCTTTTGCACACATCAATTCCCCGATCTGCCTTCTGATTGGAGGAGAGAGGAAATCCTCATCTTGAGTCCCACAATCATTAGCATAAATCACAGCTGCAATTAAAACCTCGTTTATCTTAATTACTGAACTAATGAGACGAGTCCCGCAGGACTCAGTCGTGTTCTCTGAGGACACTCGGGGTGAAGAGATGCAAGGCAGGGAAGAGCGGTGTTGTGCAGAGTCACAGTTAAGTCTGCAAACAAGTGTGCCCTCATGCTGATCTGACTGTAGCATGTCAGCCTATATGAATACGCATATGAGCAAGTACATTAGGTGTTAGCACAAACTGATTTACAAAACAGAGACACAAAAAGTTACACTCCCACCTTTATCTCCGGCACTGCATCACCCTTCAACTTCCATTATCTATCAAACTTATGATGATTTTATCAAGCCTACAGGCTCCATCTCCATAAGGGCTTAGTGCGGTGCTATAACTCTTGATTTGGCAGCGACTGGGAATACAACGCACCACCTAATTAATGTCTTTTTAATGCTCTTCTCCTCTAGAGCTTAACACAGCCCTTCAACTTTGCAACAAACACAGCACACAACAACACAACACATGGCAGCTGCTGTAAGTAAGACTAAGTAGGTGTGTGTGCTGAATGGAAGCTGAGCGTATATGGTGAGCTCTGTGAAGAAGTGCGATGGGCTGTGATCGCTGTGTCCTGGGTGTACTGTAACCAGAGCACACATGCATGAAAGCACATACACCATTTCCCTCACATGTTGCAACACACACAATAAAACACATACATATGACATTATGCATGCACACAAACACATGCAGGGGGTGGGGTCAGGTGGTGACTCAGCAGATGGCAGAACAATGACCATCTTCATTATCCCAAATTCCCCTGGTGTGGCTTACTTATCAACCAGTGCCAGCCCTTTTCATCCAGCTGGCATTACTGGAGACACTGATGTCACACCATCCTGGCCACGGGATGTCATGCTGAATTTAAAGTATACAGCCCATACAGTGCACCTGTAATCCTTCCAAGGGTTGTTTATTCTCAGCACATACGTCAATATTTCAGTCCTGATGGACCTTTAAGGGATTCTTTAGGAATCAAACGTTGAGTGATGAAAATAAAATATTATAGTGGTATCACACTGTTGCATTAACTACTCAGAGTGTTTTTATCGCTACACAGTTTACTATGGGATGTAAAGGAAGGGCAGATTCTTAGAGAAGCTTATCAACACAACGACATAAATGAGTAGAAAGGACGTGGATCCCAAATCCTCAGGTGTATAAGAGCTGGTTCTCTAGCTGAAACAGTCGCCTCTCTGATGCAGACACATCCAATATCTTTACTTACATCTTAATAAGTCAAAATTAGGAAAGCCCAGTACAGGGTAGTGGTTTATTAAGAGTGTTGCTTGGTTTTGGAGGTACTGGTGAAGAATCTTTCTCCCCACGCACAGACATACATAGTGCCACAGTGCCACCACTAACATGACCGCCTGCTATTCTCCTACTACCAATGTCCTGCTTTTAGAAAACCAAAATATGATTCTACATTTGTACAAATTCTACAAGTAATAAGTCAAAAAAAGATTTACATGTGGAGCTGTGGTAATTGATTCCCCTACACTCCAGGTACTATAAACAACGCAAATGCAATAATCAGAGTATTGGTCTAATCTGGTCACAAATTCATTCTCACAGTGCATGTTAAAGAAACGAGTTCCCCTTTGTTGTGCCTCTGGTTAGCTTCTCCTTCACACCTCACAATCTGGACTAGTAGCAGCAATCACACATCTGGATCAGCACCAAAATCTAACTTTTAGTTCCTTGCCCCAAGATCAATCTTAGCACTAAGATTCATGGAAGTCTGTTCTTGAGTTTCTGAGATATCCTCCTGGCAGACAGACAAACAAGGTAACTAGTAGGCACAAACATCAGGTCCTTGGCAGTGCTAATAAAACTCAGTTCAGGGGCATTAAAGAAGGATCACTGTTAAAGCCTTATCAGCACTATGCAAACTGCAGCTTCCTCACTTCCTATCACATTCTACAATGTTAGACTCTCAGGTAAAGTAACACTACCACAAGCTTTGGATATTATGTGGAGGCTCAATGTTGTGGTATCTCAGTTCATTTTGCCCATATTGCTTGTGACATATCCAAAAATACACTCAAAACAGCAGCAGCAGGCAATAACAGGGAACTTATGAGATCACTTTCTTTTGCTGACTGTAAAATTTGCCAAACTGACATACCTTAATCCTGTTTGGAAGGCACATGTCAACTTGTGAATGATAACACTAAATGAAGGCTGACTTCTGCACAACTGCACCAAACAGTGATTAATAGCTGCTTACAGGTAAGCCTATTCTCTAATTCTGAGGCAATGCTCTCTACAGTTATTGATTGGCGTGCCTGATGAGATTTGTCTATTATTGCTGTGGGATTATGATAAGAGGTGATCGATTCCCCTCTCTGTACCGTGGATGTAAGATTGATTATGTGACTCAGACCTGAGATGATGGTATAGCCGATGCCTCTTGGTTGGCCCAGATCCTGGTCAATGGCTGTTATCTTCCGCACTTCATATCCCTGCAGAACAGCACACAAAGCACACAGTACTGCATGAAAAGTACAGAATTTTCACAGTTAATAATTGTTTCCTGTATTTCAATTTGGTCTCACTTGAACTGCTAACAGTCACAACAAAGCTAATGTTACAACAAACATAATATTTAGTCACGCCACAAGCTTTACTCATAGTTTTGCTCACCTATGTCAAAACAAAGTAGGCATGTGCCTCAATATAATTTTTTCCCTCCTGATGCGAATACATTATACAGAACTTTGAGTATTGGTGGATACCAAGTATTGATTTGAAACTTAACCGTTGTTTTTTTTATACAGTTGCAAAGCAGAGGAAAACCCTTAATATTGAAACATACCATTTGGGACAATAAATGAGAATGCAATATATTTGTGCTGAGGAAACAAAGACCAAAGTCCACAGCTTTACACAGAAATAAGAAAAAAAACAAAAACATTGCTAATTACACTACCAGATCAGATCTGACGGTTATGGTTTAGTGTCACCAATACCAAATCCAGCATTTTTGCTCAGAATCTGTCGATACCTAATGCGCAGTATTGGATCGGTGCTTTCCCAAACAAGGCTAATGTTTTTCCTGGCTTTGTAGGTTCGCACAGAAAGCTGTGGATCAGTGAACATAGTAAGTTTAACATCAATTTGGGGAGACAAAGTTATATAAGATCCCATTTAGATACCCTCTAGACAGTGAAGTTCATAGCCCATGAGTGAGCCATATTTTCCCACACCACATTCCATTGTGTGTCCATGATCCGACATCACTTCCACATTGGAAATTAAGGAAAACTGAACTGTAACAAATACAGAAACAGCGCCACCAGGAAGAGCATAAATTGACTCTTTGTCAGAAGATTTCATTTATCTGCTCTTTCACTCTCCAGTGGCAGCAATGAATTTGCTACTCCACAAACACCACAGCAAGACAGTTGACAAAAAAGACAGAAGAGTAAAAAGCTTTTGGGAAATGTTCTTTGATCCACTGAGCGTCCTTGCCTCAATCAGACACGGTGGTGATACTTAAAAACTCCGGTGCTGCAAAGAGAGATGAAGAGACCCTCCTTTTTTCTCAATTCTCTTTTTCTCTCCTCCTCCCACTGTTTTCCTCTCACTCCTCGCAGTGCTCTCTCACTCACCGCCAAGCAAGCTGCCTCTCATTGATCCCGCAAATTGTGTCTAAGACGTGTTTATGCTCCATTTCTGCCAAAGCATCTCCTGTCATTGACCAATTACAGCAGAATCAATTACAAGCCTTTTAGAAAGAGTGATTCACACTCTCATTGCTAGCTGGGAGGGAAACACACACACACACACTCCCTCACGGCGGCTGAGAAAGAGTTAGGGACAGAGTGAGAGAGCAGCGATAGCGACTATGATAGCGAGAGAGGATACGAAGTGAAGCTGAAATAATATGAGCAATATTCTCAAGCTGTCCACACAAGTGAAATATGTTCAATCTACCGAAAAAAAATACAACTCCTCGCACACACATATACACAACATACACACGCATGTGTTTTGAAACCCAAGCCAACCCTCCTCTATCCCATCTTTCTCCATTTTTGTTTTCTCACACTTTCCCATTTCAGCTTATTGATTTGACAGCCAAATTGTGTTTGTCCTAGTAGGAGCTTAAACGTCAGTCCGAGCAGCATGAATTCACAGTCACAACAGTTAAAAACCCTGCCCAGTGATTTCATCTGAGAAAACTCTTCTACTCTTTTGTCAGATATTTCTACGGATGATGGGTTGATAGGTTTGAGAGAGAGAAACAACACCAGGAAAACAAACTAAAGCAGAGAGAGATAGAGGCAAAAAAGAGAGGCTGTATATCTGAGTGTGTGTGTGTACGCTCAAACCTGCTGAGAAATGACCTATGACAAGGATTCAGGTTTGATATCCCTTTACGTGTAAATGTCATGAGCCTTGAGGACAGTTGACACTAGTTCTGTCACTGTACGCCCTCAACTTATCACTGCCAAACACTGCCTAATGGATATCACACGATTGTCAGAATACCACAGGGGCATCTGAGTGTGTGTGTGTGTGTGTGTGAACAACAACAGTAGCTGGTATTTCTATGTCTCACTTTTAGCACTACTGTTATCCTATCTGTATGTGTCGTTTAGCCAAAGCGGCTCCAGTAAAAGTTTTGGCTGTATGCCTGCAGTGACCTTGTAACGGGATTATACACTACCCCCTACTGTTAGAGGCAGGAGCTACAACACTCCAAGGCATTATAACTGAGGCTTAGCAGGCTCAGCTGTTGCGAGAAATCTGGAAAACTCTCTGTTGTCATCCTTGGTGGGCGAACTCTTAACTCCTTCCTTCACATCTCTTTACTCCTTCATTTCAGTTGGCTTTATCGTCTCTCTCCTTTCACCTTAGCTTAGAGCAGGGGTGTCAAACTTACAGCCCGCGGGCTAAAAACCGGCCCACTAAAAAGTACAATGCGACCTGCTGGACGAAGTGTAAAAATTGCAGACGTCATTGCATTAAAATACACTGCTATTTCTGAATCGTCCACTTGGGGTTGCGCTGTCCTTAAAAGAGACTCTAATAAGGGAAACGCTATACTACGGTATTACATTTGTGCCTCATTGCTGAGCTTGCAAGAGGACCGTCTGAGGACAGAATTCGCTCACAGTGTCTTCATTGTGCTCTCAATCTGTGCACCGCACTTGACTCTGCCTGCACGCGTCCTCAATTCTGCCTTCACGCTCGCGCAGCTTTGTTCAGCGTAACAAATGTGCCACAAAACCAATCAGGTTGTACGTAGAAATATCCACTACATTCCAGAAGCACTGTAAAAATGGTTGCTAAATCAAGGGGAGTCGTTCGATTTAAACTGGATTACAACACATTTTTGGTTAGTACTTATTCTGACATAAGTCAATAATAATGTAACAGCGTGATTCAATCAGGGCATCTTCAACTTCCGAAGCCCACTTGTAAACCATTTTTTTTCAATAAAATACTATCTTTCTTGACATAATTCAATAATTATAACAATGATGATATACTATTAAACATACTAACCGAAAATGTGTCGTAATCATGACAAATTTGCAGTGGTTTTACTGGTCCAGCTCACTTGAGATCAATATGGGCTGCATGTGGCCCTTGAACTAAAATGACTTTGACACCCCTGGGTTAGAGTCTCTCTTTCCACTATGTCCTCCATTTTCTACTCTTCCTCTTCCTCAAGCTGTGACCTTCGTGGTGACAGCTGATGAATCAGAGAGTTCGGGAGACACTGGGCGTCGACTCCGTCACGCCCCGTTAATATGCATGCAAATGTAGCACTTGACATTTCTACTATGGTGTGCGCAGGCTGAGGGACAAGGGATGTATGGTAGTGAGTGGCGTGGGGGTGATGGGGAGAGGGAGAGAGGGGGACAACAGAATTAAGGAGGGACAATATTATACCCTTGTGTATAATTCCCTTGCCGTGAGTAGAAACATCGATAGCTGGACCATTAGCCACCTGGGTTTAGAGGTCTGAATCAAGGGAGTGAACATAATGGGAAACAGTGTATTACATACCATTACAACACTACGTGCAATAAAAACAAAAGGTACAGCAACGGTGAAACCCCTCTGCTTAATACTTCACACACTTTGTTCTCCAAATGTCACCCACACAGCAGTAAGGGCACCTGGGGTAGCATGGTGAGATAAATCCTATAGCCTCAGTGACCTTTGGTTGAGGCCTCACATCCCTGAAGGAAGACTGTAAATCTCACACTGTAATTACATTCCCTAATACCTGCAGTGCTGTATGTAGGATCTCAGGAGTTCGGCCATGTGGGGGTTCATGGGAGGAGGCTCAGGAGGGAGAAAAGTGAGATATTCTGCTGTGATAATAACTCAGACCTGCTTTTTCAAAGCATTTCTCTTGATCTTGCTCCATAGACGATTTAAATTATCAAAGATGAGCATGAACATTGGAAATGCAACAGACAGAGGGAAGAGGACTTGAGCAATGATGCGAAAGATACAGAACAAGAACGAAAAAGAAAATGTAGATTGATAGCAGAGCTAAACATTTCGTTGGTTTGTTTTACTAACCAGGGAGACATTCTCTTCAATGTTGGTACTATAGGGCAGATTAGTGAAAATGGGGTCCATGTCCTGGACATCAGTGATGGTGATAGCCAAGTTGGCCAGCCGGGAGAGGGGACTCTCCTTGTCCTGATCCTGAAACAAAACCACAAACAAATTGCATTGGTATTAAAGAGTGTGCACTCATTTGTATGGTCCAGGAAAACGCAGATGAAGATAAGTTTGTAGGTGATTAAGTGTGAGCCTGTGTGTGAGCTGACCGTGGCATGGACAGTCAGCTGGTAGGATGACGTGGTCTCATAGTCCAGGCTTTTGATAACCGTCACTGTGCCTCGGGCCCCATCGATGGCAAAAAAGGGTGAGGGTTTCTGGAAGGAGAAGAGAACACTCCCTCCAGTGCCCTGGTCTGGATCAGTGGCATTCACCATGAACACTGTTTTGCCCAATGGTGTATCCTGAAAGACACAGAGGACACGTTGACTTGATGTGCAATCTGACAGGGATACAGACATGTTCTCAGTGCATGACCTGATTATTCTGCAGTACATTTTCACCCATTAATACAGTGCAGAAAGGATAAGGATGCATTATTGGCGGCAACCGAGAAACTGAGTCTTTGTGGTTTACACAGCAGCCTTATCTACCAACAGAACCAGAGAACTATGACACAATGTTGGAGTGTCACTACTGTGTAATTGTGAATGTGAATAGATATCTCTTCCAGAACATAAAAGATCAAATAAATCAAAAAAAATATTCTTGACCTACCGAATCAGACCAAATAATCATTAATAAACATCATTCCCATATTTGAATAGTTCAGATAGGTCTGAGCATGCAAGATACCAATCATTCAAATGCTGCCAAAAGGATAAAAGAGAAAGTGATTCATCTAAAACCAATCCAACCGTGTCTTCTATACGTCAGTCTTAAAATAACTTACCACAAGATTAAAATTTCATCAACTAGTGACAGCTGCATCACTCAAAATTCCACTATGGGATTGTTGTAGCAAGCTGTAACCAGGTATTTAAGGTGCATCAGTAAGCAGCGCATTTTAAGTGAATAAAATATAGGAGATGCACACAATAATTTCTTAGCAACTGTCTTACTACAAAATGGTTGATTAATGCTCCAGAAACTACAACAAAAAGTTTTAGGATCATTTTACTCTTTTTCTAATATGGGTGTTCACTTAACCAAAACAGCAACTTCAATAACATTGAGATATACCATCAGAAAATAGCTGTTTAATTTTTTGCTTGTAAATTTAAGAAGGGCCTATATGCATTGCATACCTTCCAATAAAAAACCAAATCAAGCCAAAGAAAAAAACTCAAAACTCTCACTCCTTCACTCACAGACACAAACACAAATAGTCCGAGTGTGTGGCCTTGTTTACTGCAGGGGAAGCGTGTGACCACATGGGAGGTCATGGTGTTGATCTCAGCTGGGCCCGGAGCCAAAACTAAAGTGACACACTAAGAGAGCTGTTGACCCCACAGTCTGTCTGCACTAGTGTCAGGGGGGTTGCATGTGTATTTGTGTAAGTGTGTGCATCTAGGGAAGAACATACTGTACACACCGTTGTACGAACATGAGGCATATTACAGCCTCTGTAGGCATACATGTGAATGTATCTGTGGTTTGTGTAAAAAACATTTGTGAATGTGTGTGTTACAGAGTTAGTTAATAGGCTGATTGACCTTCTGTCTTACTCTCAAGGGCAGATGTCTTTACCCAAGAAACACAACAAAATAAGGGCAATGTATGGCTGTCTGCAACAGTTAACGTTACCGGTGCTGCACATTTACAGCAATATTCTTTCTCTACTTTACCATTTCAACAATTCTTTATTACAAGTTCAACAATTTCCTTGGTGGTTTCTGTCCATATTCTGACATGAAATGTTTCACCTTTTTGACCAAGGTAAAAATTCATTTTTTTCTTATGTTTATGAGTCAATGTTGCTGTACTTGTATTTGACCAAATATATTCTGAAATATGTGACCAAAATAACATGCGTTCTTTTAAATTCACATTCGGTAGTTTCTCAGTATCTCAGCATTCATTATGGAAACTGAAAAGCTCCAGTGCAGCATTTAGAGGTTAAGCTGTGGGAACCCTCTTCAATACATGATAAGTGAAGGAGGAACAGTTACTAATCCACTCCCCCACCACAATAACTGCATATGAATAAACATCTGAGTTTCTCTGATATATTTATTATGCTTGTCAAGTTGTCTGCTTAGCAGAGAAGTGGAAATATGAGTAAAGGTACTCCATAGCCCCTAGCATGACAGCAGTTTAAAAATTAAACGGATAAAAAAAATATACAAAATCATACTCCAGGTGATTTAAGTGAATGTCATTGATTGCTTGCTTCTGCCTGCATTCGTGTACCTGTATATGTGTCTGTTTTATCAGCTGTTCTTTGAAGTTAAGGAAGCGCCTGATAGGTTAACATTGGCTTCGTGGGACTGTGTGCCCCATTTTGGGATGAAAGTGTGGAGGAGATCTGTTGAGTAAGTGTGTGATCTGAAGTATTTCTTTCCTTCCCTAAAGCATGCCTTTTCTATCTCGCTCTATGCAGCAGCCTGTGAAACAATGACTCATTAACAGTTCCCACTGTCACCTGCCACAAGATTCAGTAAACAACGGCACACAGCCTTATTCGAAACACCCAGGCATGCATTCTGTGTCCTGTAGAAGGCTGTGAAGGTCATAAATGCTGTTACCTTAAGTGGTGTATTGTAACACAAAGAGCAACACAATAAATCAATGTTTGTCTAACTGTTGCCTCCAGACAGCAGCTCTTATAGTTCTCTATCTTCCATTCGACCAAACAGCAGCGTCTAGCAAGCCACACGTCCCATCTCACTGGAGTGCTCATAAAACGGCAACAACCCATCAGACATATTCTATGCTACTTGGCCTTTTGTCTCTTTCACTTGGAGTCAATGTCCTTGCCATCAGGCCCTTGATTGGACCCGCGTAATGCCAATTAGAAGTCAATAGGGGTGATCAGGCGCAAACAGCGAGATAGAGAATCCTGTTTTTATTATCTAATAAGACTGCCCAGTCACTTGTCCATAAACAAGTCAAACAATAAACAATGCCCCACAAGTATCCGAAAGACCAGTGCCTACTAAATTTCAAGTTGAAATGTGTGGTGGTGTAAAGGATGTGTCACCATCTCTTCACTCAAGTGTGACAGTCAATTTGTTAGCCATGGCTCATATTCCTGCGCATATGATTTGACATTGCCTTGTAGGTTTTGAATAAGTGAGGTCAATTTTTCTTGAGGAGCAGCATGTTAAGTGGCGAGACAGTTAGAGAGGGATGAAGAGAGATCCCTGCTGTGTCTTATCTCAAGTGCACAGCAGGAATCACCCTCTACTGCTTCAGAGAGCAGCCACATATGGAAGGAGAGAAGGAGAGACATACGGTATAGACACACTCAGTGGTGGTAATCAACAGACGGATACTTCGGTATATTCCTGTTAGCCCCCCAGTTCTATAAACTTTGATTTATTTACATTGTCAATCAACACACAATCAGTCAGAACAACAAAGCAAATAAGCAATAAGGTCCTATTATAATCCACATTGAGTTGAGATGCACCCTGCTTGGTCTGTGTCTCTAGAATCTGACTCATGTCCGCTTAAAACAAATTCAATCTGACCTGAATAACAGCGACACACACCTATAAATAAGGCCCTACAAACCACAGGGAAGACCAGGGTAAAAACTGAAGGTCTTAAGGTCGAGGGCACAAGCCAAGTGTTTGGTAAAGTTCAGTGGTCTTCTGTAATATGGGGTTTGAGACAGTGATTTATGGAGCCACGACTTAGGCTAGAGTGGCCCAACTAAACCCCAGACCTGAACCCCCTGAAAACACCTGAAGATCACTGATGTACCCAAAGCTGTCTGAAAGAGCCAGAGTAGATCGGTAAGGAAGAAGAGGATTAATTGTCCCACTCCTTGTCCAAGATTTATGTTTGTAATTGCTCCCAAAAGTGGTTCTACCAAGTGTAGAAAGATCTTATTGTAAAATTTGAGATGTTTATTTTGAAATGTTTTGTCAAAAAAAGGTATTGTATGTACACTGATAACAAAAAGCAAAAGACTTTTAAAATTTACTGCACAATAGAATGTGTAAGGAAAATCTATATTTTGATCTAGAATCACACACGACCATTCGGATGTCAGAAATTGACAGTCTGCGTGCGTCTTACTGTACACACAGATTTAACAAGAGAGAATGAGAGTAAGGCACCAACAGCCATAAGATACCTGTAGCTAAGAGGGAGTCACCATTCACTTTTAAGATGATGTTTTTAGGCCATTTCTGCTTTATTGAGGTAGTTACAGTAGAGACACAGACAGGAAAGACAGGGAGAAAGGGGATGACATGCAGCAAAGGGCACAAGCCGGAATCGAACCAGCGCCGCAGCGTTCTGTGGTATGAGCCACCAGGGCGCCCCTTCCCCATTCACTTTTAACTGTGTTTCTCTGATGTGGTGGTGCTTGCATCCTTGCTCCCACTGCCAAGGCAGCAGCAGGAGTGCTCGTCTCCAATGGAGTAAATTTCAGGCTCGGAATGACACGGACCCCTCTGGGGCACTAAAAAGCCACTGGCCAGTCCTCTGGACTACACAGACCAACTTCTCACTGGAATTCAAAAAGTGGAATGTATGTACCTTGTGAATCCTCTGAGGGTTGGTGCTGTTAGAGTAATGCATTCCAATGGTCAAATGCTAGCTTACTGGTGAAGAATTCTTTGGGCTGTCACAAGCTGGTGATGTTCAGGCACACTGATGAGCAGCTAAGGAAAAATTCACTTGGTGTAGCATAAGGGAAAATTATGCTCCTCAGGTGGGTAAGGTAAAAGCTTCAAATTAGTGATTCTACTGAAATTATGCAAATTAAACGAGCAAGTCTTGCAATGGAGGAGCTGGTATATTGTTGCTAAAAGCACAGTCACTGAGGTCATTAAGACATGAATTCTAAAATTATTTGCATTTTGAATATCATATTTTCAAAAAATTGAATATAAGGGGACATTATATACAGTACATTTTACATTACTAGAATGTCATTTGTCAAACAGATCTTCAAGATTTTACCTGAAATCTGTACTTTCCCAAGTCTCTAAGGAAATGTATATTGATCTCTATCGTCAATGGAATCTCTGCCATAATGGCTGTTTCGCCCCCCTCCCCCCCCAAAAAAAGGAGAATAAACACTACTCCATTACAGCTGGTTAATATTCTTCTATTCACCTGCTAAGTGTACACTGAATGCATTCATTACCATTTTTGAGTATGAAATTATAACTGTTAACTCATCTCCCATAAAAAATCTGACACATATTCGGGATAGCTGCCAGCATGCATGTTTAAGTATTCTTCAGGTTCCATTTGCAAGAGCTGCTTATTTATGATGGTGATTGTGACAAAACTGCATTGATTTTTTGTTTTGGGAATGTTGCGCATTCAACCTGAGCTTTTCAAACCAAATGGTCTAAAGATTGTGGATGATAAGTAAAAGTCACAGCTGTGTTAAAAATTATTTTATTGATTGTGTACTACAGTGGGATTTTATTTGCAGATAAATGCATTTTTGGCACAAACCGCATTGATGATGAGTTGAGAAAGTAGTTTTGATAATGCGCAATTCCCTCTACAAACATTTGGACAGAGAAAGTGAATGATACAGTCTACCCCCGCCCTAATTATGCTGCTCGAACCACTTGAGTTCCCCCATATCAGATCTGTGCTGTAATTATGGGGTTCATAAGAAAAAATATTAAACATTCTCTTTCAGTCTAGCAGCATGAAGGTTAAAGGAACTTTAGTTGAAGTTGGACCATCTGTGGCCACCCGTCTCCAATAGTTTTTGCTACATATTCAGCTCTTCTGGGATAACTCGGCCCTTATCAATGGCTGTCCAGCCAAGAGAGCATGAGGAATTTGAATTGGTAGTAGAAACAGTTGAAGTGAGAGACAGGGAGAGCTCCCCAATTAGCTGTTAGAAAAGTAAATTTGTAGTTTCAAACATTTAGTGCAGCTTCTTTCAATTTTTTGTGTACAGTCTGGTAACATTACTGTAAAACAAACAAAATTTGTTGATAGTGTAAATTGGGACTGTTTTTCATAGATTTTCTCATCAACATCAATTGTTTATATATGAGGTGGCTGCCAGCAATATATACACTCTGGACACAGATGCAGTATTTTGCTCTCTAGAATAAGTTATTATTATTCTTGCTAGAATAACCAACTGACCACCACACCAGGGTCGCTTTCCTCCAGGTGCTCCGGTTTCCACAAGCCACAAAAACACGTGTGTCCTCGGGCGTTAGTGTTGTTCACTAGTCCTCATAGTTAGAATATGTTAAATGCAGAGAAAAGATTTCGCTACGGCAATCAATAAAGTACTGTCCTTTCTTTCTTCTTTCACCCACCTTTTGTCCCTCCCTGCAAAAGAAGTGAAAACAGGTATATTGTATGCTCTCCTCGATGTTAATTTAGAATGAAAAATAAGTTTAAAAAGTCTTTCTTGTGCATGTTATTGCTGCCACTTTAAAGTCAAGTTCAATCAAGTTTCTGTCCCAGCTGGTAATGGCTGTAGAAAAGTCAGCCCTTTTAAGTACAATGCTTTGCTCTTACTACATCTGAAATGATAAAGACAGGGTGATTAGAAGGGGCAGTGCACAGGCTTTGGCCCCCCACTGCTCATAGCTACAGAGGTCCAGCTGTTCATGACAATAGAGCCATGATTACACCTACACAGCTCACAAGGATCTCTAGTTCCTCCTCTCTAGTTCCGTTCTCCGCTTCCAACCGATCAGGTATGTGATTGTACCAGGCCTGGTCACCTTTTCACTTCTTGCCACTCACACCCCCTATCCCTTCATCACTGCCTCCCACATGTGGTGCCATGTCATACTGCCATTGGTATTAACCTGACCATTGTGAAGGAATGTATTGCAAATTGGGGGAAACTTAGGTAAAGAGAGAAGAAAGATGGTAAGTTAAAACCTGATAAGAGGGAGAATTAGGTGCCAGAATGATAACAATCAATAACAACCCCTGGTATATAGTTGCATACATTTTGTTATCGGCAGCTGTAATATATCTACTATATTGTAAATATAGATGCACATTAGTAGGGGCACTGCAATAAAGAATATTTCTAGAAAAGTCAGTGTATTTTGTCGTAAAGTAAGCCAAATTATACAAAGTAATACTTTGAAGTTATAAGGATGATAGAACTGGACATAAATTACTACATATTCCTGAATGCCACTGGTATTGTGTTTTCCAATTATTAGAATATAACTCATCTCTACACAAACACTGCACTACATTTCTGTCAAATATACTCATTCACCACAAATGCATTTGTCCATTTAGGAGCCTTCAGAAATATGTGTTGGAATATATACCAAATATATATACCAAAGATTTTCAGCCACTGCTTTCATTCCAGCTTCTCAAACCTCTTCTACATTTTGATTAGTGGTGCGAATCCCATTACTACATTGGTCAAAATGTGGCTGCTCAGTTAAAACAATGCTTAAATGTAAATGTCTCACTGACAGAGAAAAGCATCAATGCCTCAGAATCAAAGATAACAACTGAAAAACTGAGCCCACCGCCATCTTTTTAAAAGCCTTTGTAGGTTTTGACAAGACATCATATCAAAATACACCAAGCTTGCTTATCCCATTCCTGTGGGACCGTCTTCCTTTCTTCTGGATGATTCTCTCACTCAAGGCTACATCCATCACCACTGCTGTTTATAGCCAAACAAAATGCATTGGAAAAACAAAAGTTAAGAAAACGTATATAGCCACAAATTAAGGTTACACTACATACATAGATTATACACAGGGCAATACCACTACCACCCCAAAAATCTGACTCTTAAAGTCAAAGACGATAACTTTATCAAAAAACTGTTGATAATAAATACAGTGATTGGACTGGAGTAACGGTATACACTGTAAATATGTAAGGTCAGGCTGCTGGTATTGCAACTATTTGCTGGAGAAGCTGAAGCAAGTGAATCACAGCAACACTTCAATTAATCATTGAGGTTACACAAAAGCCATATTTTTATGTGAAATTAACTTATCAATAATTCACTGCTATTGAATCAAGACTAAATGTCCTTCATCTGCAAGGCTCCAACAGTAAATGTGGAAAATTATACAGAAATGATTTATCCTCCTCTGTGACGGTGGAGTGTTTCGCTCACTTAGAAATAGTTCTGCCAAATCACTGTGCAAGAATGTGTCCACATGTGCAGTATGTTCTCGTGACCTTTATTCGCGTTTACATTCTACGAAACGGCAGGGCTGCATGATTAATCGAGAATAAAAAAAATCACGATCTTGATTCACACACCTGTGTGATCTCATTTCTGAATGATAACAATTCACTCTCTCCTATTTCACTACACATGAATGTCACTCTGCGTTCAGACAACAGTCTCAGTTGCTGTTTCAATTACCATTAAACAATGTAAAGCAAAACAAGCTATTAATTCAACATTCAGACATACAACTCAATCGATATTCTCTCATTTCTCTTCCTCACTCGCAGTGCTCTGCTGTCAGTCCCCGTTGCTATAGTAACCAGACACTGCACGTGTCGAAACAGCAGGAAGGTGGCAGTCAGAGACGCCAGCCTACTTGAAGTTGGAGACAGAAGTTGTGAAGCGTGAGAGAAAAAATGAGCAGCACTGAGGAAAATCCCGGTGGCTAGGATGAGATTGATGTTGTGATCGTACCCAAAAAAAGGAGCACATTCCAGTGTGAGGAACGTGTTTGGGTTTTAACGGGGGTCATAATTTGGAGGCAATGGCTTAGCATTGTCGCACACACGGTAACACCACAAATCTAAAATAAGAGAGGAAAGAGAACTCTGGTATGTTTTCTTACAAGAGACTTTTAGGTTTAAGTCTAGCACTTTGACATACGCTATGTTGATAGCAGGCACCGCAGACACGTTTTTTTTTAGTTTTTTTTTTAAAGCACAATAATTGTTTTTGTTAAAAAGAATTGTGTAGGAGAATCGTGGTTTCTTCTACGGGAGAAAAATCCCGATTCACATTTTAGTAAGAATCATGCAGCCCCACTAATCGGTAGGATATTACATCCAAATACAGCAACACTACTATAAATCTTACTGTGGTGAAGCCTAATATATTCAGTTGTCAAAACTATGTTTAAGTGGATGCGATTGAACTTTATAATTTTTACAGTGCCGTTGTTTTGCACTACATTGAAAGTGTGGCTGTGTACAGGCCATGCTTATTGATAGGATCACAACCCTCCTGAAAGGGGATGCTGTAGCATTAAAATAGGGCAGACTTTATGATCCCTTTAAGTGTTTGACCTAAGCCCACTCCCCGCATAGCTACATACTGTATATTCAAATGCTTTATCCAGAATGCAGTACTTATTATTAAACCTAGTCTCTCCCTGTCTATCTGTGACATCAAATTTGACTTGGTCATTTATCACATTTTTGAAGTTAAGGACAGTCCTACCAGACACATCGGATGAATGCACTGTGGTTGCAGACTGACGATGACTCAAGAAATTATGTGCTATAAGCAAGCAAATAATATGATAAAATTAAATTAAATTTAGAGAATTCGCCTGCAGAACTGTGTGTCATCCAACAACACACCAGTAATATCCAGATGGAGAACCTCAATAGTATGTCAAAAAGCCCAGCTTGTGTCTGAACATATTTAATGTAAAGAAAAACTGTCAAACAGGGACCAGATGCAGTCTTGCCCCAGATAAAATGAGCCCTCCGGCCAAGGGAGATAGTAGAGACTGTGCTTTTGGCTTAGTTGGGAGAAACCTCATGACGCTGCTCATAAATAGGAGCTCCAGTGGCCTCAAATGAGTGATAAACCAATGCCAAAGTATGTCGATGGCCTGAGCTCAATTAAGGAGGATATATAAAAGAAACTTGCCTACTCTAAAACTGCTTTAATTTAATAATAATAATTGTGTGCACCATGTAAAAAACCCATTAATATATATAGATATATATTTTATATTTATATATGTATTTAGTAACCCATACTGTTTAAGTTATGACATTAAGTTTCACTTTAACTTCTCTTAATTCTATATGTGTTGGGTGTTATTTTATACAGATTTCCCAAGAACTAAACCTGATACATTTGACATCTTCTGGAATCTTTTACTGTAATTTAAAATAAAACTTTATCCAGATGAATCTAATGACGGTAACTCAAAGTTTAAGGCATTAAAAACAGTAACGTTACAATATATACATACATACGTATTGCTTTCAACTCGGGACACATCATAACACTAGAGTCAGTGACAGAGGGCAGAAACATCTGTGGGAAATATTTTGGAAGATACAATTTTCAATATTTTACTCAACTAAATTTTAATGATCTGGCTCCCCAAAAATAAATATTTATCCACTAGAGTTGATGCTGACTTCTCAGAAGAGCCTTTGGTCAGAATTTTCATATTGAGCAGCAGAAAATTAGGATCAAAAGGATAACTCATCCTTTAATTATTTTAGCAAATCTATTAACCAGTGGTTATTGAACTAATCAAACATGTCTCCATAATACATCAGCCTCTACAATGTTGTCAGTGTTCCACATTTGTTAATTATAATACAGTATATATATAGACTCTTTGCCATATGATGACTCGATTAATGTGTTGCTTGATGCTTGTGTTCCATGTGTTGCTGAGTGGTGCTACATGTTGCTAACTGCTACTGCTACGATGTGTTTGCTTGACCTTGATCATGCAATTTATTTTTTTCCCCCTCTCTGCGACAAAAAATGGAAATTAGCCCAAATGGCTTAATCTGGTACAATTATATTATCTTATGTATTTAAATTCATGTGCAATGCCCCTTTTTTTTAAATAAATGAAAACTTTAACAACACTCTTCCTACTTTACTTTTCAAACTGCACTTCGCTTTTACTTGGCATTCACTTGACCTCCTGTGCCCATCAATACATATATTTTTATCAGTCCAGGAAAACACAATGCAATCCATCCCACAGAGCAGCTCTTTGCTTTTTGCATAAACTACACAGTCAATGGCAAAAAAAAAAAAATGTTCACACTACAGGCCTAAACTCCTCACGCTCTGTCTGCCCATCCTTTCTGTCCACTGTATGGCCAGGCTGAAGGAGTGGAATACTCTGGAGAAGCACTCAGTCGAACAAAACAACTCTAAAGCAACTGACAGGGATGAAAACCATTTTGAAAGCCAAGGACAGCTTATGAATGTCCATCAATGTGTGCACGTGACAATTTGTCTACTTGTATTACTCATTATCTGCACATACAACATGGGTATCATGGTTTCATAAATGTCTCAAATATATATGAGGTAAAGTGATGAGGTCAAACTAAATTATAAATGTTTGCAGCCTCTGCTTTGTATTGTTGTGCAAAAACAAACATACATTCAGATGTACTGTAGAAATAAACATGGGCTCACAGCAAAGACATTCACAGAAACGAACACAAAGCACAAATGTATATTAGTGAGTGGGTGTCTAGTCTATGTCCCTCATTGAATGCAGATATTTTTGTTTACTTTTAAAACAGCTATAGATTGGTTTCTCCACAATAAACTGCTGCAGATGCCCGCAGCCTTGGGCAAAAATCTGAGAACAGTATCATGATAGCTTTTGTAAACATGTTTTCAATATTATGAACAATTCGCATCACATCTAAATAGCTAAGGATTCACTAGTTATATATAACCTTCACACAGTTTTCCATGCATGCATGGATAGATGCTCAGCTGCATTTGAAAACCATACAGCTAGGAAACCCATGGACACGAGGAAAGCCAGAATGCACACCAGAATAGTCCAAGAGGCTGGGGCCAAAGTATATATCCGTGTGCCTGACAGAACTAAAGAGTCTGCATGTGTATACATCAGTGGATAAATATAATTATGTACACTATGCTGAAAGAATGTTTGCCTCTTGGGACACTGAACAATTTCTACACACCTTTTTTGCGATTCATGCATTTACCGTAAAACACCACCTCATCATTTTGCAAACACTGTGCTGTCTTCTGCACATTTGTAATGCGTCTAATGTGGCATCGTTTGGAATCTCTTAATCTCATTATATCTTAGGACTTCAGTTTAGGATTGCTTGCTTGATCCAGGAGGAGGTCGCAAGGACGAGCCAAATCGCATAGTCTCGCACCATCTCTTTAACTCTTTAAATTAAAGTATAATAAAAAAATACTATTATAGTAATAATAATAATAATATAATAAGAATATACAGTCAAATTTTAGCATCATTTTTATTATCAGCCGGCCCTCCAGGTAAAGTGCATGAGGTCAAATCCAAACATAATTAACTACTGATGACAGGCAGTGAAAGGTAAATAATAGCAAAGACTTTCCTCCAAGAGAATGATTTGTTCTCATATCTCTCTCTACTTTTCCTGTTTTTTTTCACATTTTCCTCTTTTTTAAAAGACATTTTTAATAGAATCTAATGCAAATTAGAGTAGAGCTGATTATCATATAAACGGCTGTTGCCTAGGGGGCAAGACACTTGCGCTTTATTTATTTATTTTGTCACATTTTTCACAGCTCCCCATAAAACTCTGACTTTAATCAGTCGACACTTTCTTTTAAAGACATAAGGGAATCAGGGACCAGCTGAAGAAATATGTGTGTTTGAATCGGTGTGCGTGCACTTGTAGGTAACTTGTATTTGTACGAGAGGTATGTGACCAATAACAGGGAAAAGGCAGAAACCCACCTGCAGCTTCTATTTGCCTATTCAGCTTCACTAGCACCTGGTGAACTGAAGCTTCAAAAACTTTTAATCTCTTTTTTATTGACGCTCTCTTTAATTGTGAAGGGGTCTTCAGCAGTGCCCTCCTTAGGTCATTCTACAGGTTTTCAATGTGATTGGGACTTAGGCTTTGAGTGTCACCCTTTATGTCTCAGTATATCAAATCTGCAGCAGAGCAGCACAACCTGTAACTTAACATAACATAGGTTTCACCGGTGTGTGTACTACTGAGTTATGGTCGCCTAGCGTGATAATCCAAGCACTCTTACACACACATGCATACTGACGGTCGTATCGGCCAAAGAACAGAGGTGACCAGCTTAGAAATGTCCGATATAATAATTGTTTTTACCCACATGTGAATCTAACATCAATCCCTTTGTTGCCTTGTTAGCTAAGAACTCAGGGCTCATGTTGCACAATTTTCATAATTGTTTACTATTCACATTGAGGGCAATCACCTGTAAAGGTGCACATCTGGAACATCATTACAAAGGCTCATAATCTAAAACTGAGTGATACCATTACATAGCTGTGAAGAGGCTTATTATGGCAGCTGTCTTATGCTTGCAGTCACTCACCATGAGTGACCTGATTTGAATTCACAGGGTGTCAGAGCAACATTGTCGGGGCAATTACCCAGAACTAACATGAAGGGGAGAGATGAAGTGAAGCGTCTACAAGATTTTTAAAAGCAGACCTGCAAAATATCGAGTCTGAGCACCATATAGCCTGATCAACATGAAAATTGGATAGATTTACACCATTACATTTTTTGTGTTTGATGCCTCAACTTTGCTGACAGGTTGAAAGGGAGGGCAGAGGTCGATTGAAATAAGTCAATGATACTCTATTGTTCTAATAACCTAAAAATTGTGTGAGTTTTGTATCTTTAAAATGTATGATCAATTATGGACATCTTATAAGATCCTTCTTAAAGCTTTGCATTTTCGTGTTCTTGGGTTTTTGTGTACAGTGATGTTCTACAACTATGTTGTCATGTCTGTGCCAAGACTGTAGAATAGTGATTTCCCGTTATCACAATACAATAATTCACCAAACATTTTGTTTTTAGTCATGACTGACACAGTCCTTTCTAATCCACTGATGTTATTTTGTGCGTTTAAACCCAATGCAATTTCCCTTACATCATCATTTTAGTGCTCCATGCTCTACCTTTATTCCATTTTCCGTTTTGAACACTTTGGTTTCAAAGCCCTATCGAAATAAACACATGACAATGACACGACTCAACTGTGACAGGAAACTGTCACAATTACTACAGCTCCTCGCCACATGCAGCAATGACAGTGTCCGAGGCTGAAAGTGAGACACTGTATGGTGTATTCTTATGCTGCTGAAGTTGATGTTGAGGCCAACTAATCTCGGCATCATCTCATGGGAACAAATGCACTCTCTGCTGTTTTTCAATAGATGCCCTGCTCACTTTATCTCATTTCCTTTCTCTCCCCTCTCCCTGCATTTCACTTTATTGTGAACTGTGTACCTCTGAATATCTGTGTTCTGCAGTCTGGCTCTACTGATACACTGCACTCTATATCCACATCTCCTTCTATCTGTAGCCTCAGGCATGGGCTATTGCAGGGGCAGATGAGGTTATACTTCCATGAGTCTTTGTCTCAGGTGTCTCTCTCACATGCATGCACGCACACACGCACACGCGCACACACGTGCACTCCATATATGCTGCTCAAAAAAATAAAGGGAACACTAAAATAACACATCCTATATCTGAATGAATGAAATATTCTTATTAAATACTTTGTTCTTTACATAGTTGAATGTGCTGACAGCATGTGAAATTGATTGTCAATCAGTGTTGCTTCCTAAGTGGACAGTTTGATTTCACAGAAGTGTGATTGACTTGGCGTTACATTGTGTTGTTTAAGTGTTCCCTTTATTTTTTTGAGCAGTGTACATGCTTCCCATTCAATGCATAATTCACAGTCTTCACACATAGCACACATATCTAAGTACATACAGTACATTTACGATGCCTTCTACCTGCACTTTGACCCCAGGTGTCCTTAATTTCCCATGAATAATTATAGCACTTCCAGAGTTGTAGTGATTACCCCCTGCACACATGTATCCGAGTGTTTTTGTCTGTCAGACAACCGCAGCATTAAAATGCCTCCATCTGCTCACCAGTAAAGAGACACTAATAGGTGTTTGATCAGTGGAAGACACAGACCACGTTCATTTCATTTTAAGTGGCTGAAAGAGTGAGAGAGATGACAGGCCGAGAGATAACATTATCAAAAATTATGCCTCATTGGAAATAAAAGTCCTATTTCAATCTCTAAATAATTTGGCTAATGTATTTGAATCAACTTTTCAAAGATACATTTCTTGACAGCATCAAGCCTAAGAGTAATAAATAGAAGAGGGTAGAACTAACTGAATTGGAGTAAAGTGAATTAAATTTAGCTAAATTGAGAGTAAAAGGGCTTTCACTTAGGAAGCGCCAGCGCCACCTCTGCACTCTGAAACTCATTCATTTCAATGGCTTACGTAGCACAACGGCGGATTTGCGCTGCACAGACTATAGCACTGTGGCATATTCTGTGTGGCCAATAGAAAGAAGGCAGCCGGTAAGAACTATGAATGGAAGCTGATTTTACAACCACATACGAACATCACAGATGAAGACGCAACAACGACAAAAAAATTGAAACTGCGTGTTTCTGAGATCCCTCACCCTTAAACTGACAAGTTTACGGTTATAACGAGACCTCGGGAGGAAAGCCCTGTCATGGAAACACATTGCCAACCAAAAGAGCACAACAGGTGTATTTCAACAACATAGGTTGTCAATATGTCATGCATCCCCCATCAATAACTTGACAGATACATCTTTGTTGCCTCCCAAAACAAAGCGCCGGTTCCAATTTGTGAACCCTGTCCATTTTGCACAGAGCACAAATGTGTGATGAGCCCAGCGGTGCGTGCTGCCAATGTGCTCTCTAATCAATGGCAAGCTCAGCATAAATGCTTTCTCAGTGAAAGCCCCTCAAGAGTTTACACAGAGACTGACAAACTTATTGAGAGCGTGTATAAGGAAGCTGCTGCACTACTGTGGTCCGTTTGCAATCACTTCATGTAGCTCTGCAGCAGAGTACAGAGGGGACAGAGAGAAGAGCAAGCTAAGAAAATGTATCAACAAGATGGACATGAAGGAGACCAAACTCTTTCATTTTTAGATAGAAAATCTACCAAATTAAGACTTTGTACGCACTATGCAAAAGGTACTATAATCACCTTTTGTAAAAAAAAAAAAAAAGGAAAAAAAAGAAATTGCATTAATGACACAAATGCAAAATGGCAGCGGAGTACTGTAAATTAATTGCCTTTTAAATGTCACTTTCAGTGCTTAATAATAACTAGTATTTCCCTCAACAAGGCAAATATCCCTGCTATTTATTTTGTTCATTCTCATCTATCCTGTTTAGTTAGTACAATGCTGTCAGATGAAATTACATCTCACTAATGAGATGTGACAAGTCAAAAAGTGACAGACAACCTGAGTGTCAACCGTCATTAGACTTCGACTGTCTCAGTAAGCCCTGCTTTCTTTAATGGCATTTTATTGATTCATTTGTAGCAGCTCTTGATTTTTTTCCTAAGGTTTGCCTTAGGTGGCAGCTGCTGACTAGCGCAGACTTTTCTCGAGGACTAGATGTATTACAATCCAATAACCTCCTCTCCTGCCAAAACTCTCTAATAAGCGATGGCTCAATTTACGTCCCCCCTTGCTTCTTTTTTTTCATTCTCTCATTTTAACCTGCGTTTTTATAAGATAGGTCCAAAGAGGGCGGGCATTGTACATCAAAACCACTTAGGTTAGGGGACACCATGGAAGGAGGAGGAGATGAGGAAGCTGGGGGAGAGAGGGAAGAGGTTTCTTGGTGAAGATTGCTGGTATCAGTGTTTACCAGTGACAACTGAGAAAAGAGGCCATGCCTTTTTAAAAGGAAACATGAGCAAAGTTTTAAAAAGTCGACAAAGTTCATATGACAATTCCATTAAGTGATTTTGGAAGATGAGATGTCAGAGGTGGTGACCAAATGCTTGGGCTATAAAAAGAGATACACAGCAGTTCCTTGACCATGGTCACAGATGGAAATGGTCACATATCATCAATTTCTTTTTCTCCAATCAAATTCAAGAAAAATTAAAATGCAACCATGCTTTTGTGAACATCTGTCACTGCTAACCCAGAAATTAAACACTAGCATCCCCCCACATGGTGTCAGCACAAATGTCACTGCTAGCATACAACTACAGTTATTTTCACAACCGGTGCACATGCTGTATAAGTAGCAAATACACATGCACCCATCTGTGCACCCATGGGTGTGTTGGTCTTAAAATGAGGAGTGGTCAGGCAAATTGTTGGCGCATTGATGTCGTGGGGCAACAGAACGTGTGTGCCCTTTTCTTCTATTATCGAATATTTCTGCCATTTAATGAGCACAGTACTCAGACCTGCCTACACATGCGGGTTCACAACATGTGTGCACTCTGCAGTGAGCTTCTGGTTTCCCCTGATGTCTCCTGACATCATTGTACCACTTAAGGCACTGTGGGGCTTTCCGGTGATGCCAGAGGATGAGGAAACACTCACCGTCACGCAATCCCACGCCTGTTTCACCTTGGGGAGCTATGCTACGAAAATGATATGGAATAAAATTAAAATAACCTACATGTTTACAGCCTAAGTTGTGTATGCAAATCGCTCTGCATTTTTGTGGATTGTCAAATATACATTTGTGGACTGTCTTGTGTGGGTTACAACTAATACAAAAAGTCAATAAAATCTTCTATACTTTTGGTGGTTGAGAGCTGATCCCACAGATGATTGGCTTGTATGATTTTCACCTCGCATGCAAGCAAATCTATTTCCTCAGCAGAGGAAATAGATTTCTCTACCCTGTTACGCCAAGTATACACTCCACGTTCAAGAGTGCCTGGATTGTAAAGCATGTGATGCGCTGATTGGTTCAATTCACATACTGGAACAAATCTATCACTCTCCAGTTTGTTTTACTGGTGTGTGAAAGATAAAGCTCACACACACTGGGCTCCGTAGGCTTTTAATCTTGTACAAAATTAGCCAAGTGGATTAAAGCAGTTAAAGTAATGGATTTACTTTCCTCACGACAAAACTACAGGTTCCCATTTAATATGCCCAAAAGTTCCTAACGTTACGTTCTGCTTCACTAAACATGGCTGAAACTGAGGTCCCCTAACAATTAATTTCATGTTATCTACTTTTTACTTTGATAACTAACCACATTTAATTTTAAACACCTTGTTTTTCTAGCTTTGCTCTGAAACATCAAAACAAATTATTTTCAACATAAGGAATTCTGAAATTTTGTAATCATTTTATATGAATATTAAAATGGCCTTTGACACAGAGGGATTTCGATAAAAACGAGATAAACCAATTTGAGTGAAAGTTGAGAAAAAACGTTATTGCGGTTCTTTTAAGGGTCTATCATAAACATCTGCTTGCAGGTTAAATCGAGTTAGAGCTGTTTGGTGTGGTTTAGGTGCTATTTATGAACACTTTAACATAGCTCTGTCAGGATGTCAGGTGTAAATTTCAATTGTCAGATGTTGTAATGGGTGTGAGTTGTGCTTTGCACAAAGTTAAACACCAACCATGATTGGAGTAATCATGTCATTTTCAATTTTCTCTTTTTATGTATTTATTTATGTTGTTCGTATTTAACTTCCTAAATTAGTTTACTGTTGAGACTAGACATTATTAAATACCCCCAAGAGGGTAACACATTGTACAGAGAGGAACAATGCAGGTAGCTCATTTACAATCAGCAGTATTTCTTTTCCTAGGCAACCTTCTCCAATTGTCCTCCACAATCCATCATTTCTTCCTTTAAAACCCCCTCCTTTCCATCTCTATCATGGAAGTGACAGGCAAAACAGATTTGAGCAAATTGGAATGGCTATAAAGCACTATTAAGGGAAATCTAGCCATGGTTGGAGAAAAATGACAGGGGAAAACAGGCAAATGGGGAGGGAGGAGCGGATTGGGACACTGAAGATGATGGAAGAATTGGTAGGACATTTGCATAATACCAATAGGAGCCATGGTGGTCTGTTGGTGTGAGACGTGGAAGCTCTTTTTTTTCCCCACACACATTATTTTCTTGCCGGAAGAGAATTGTTCCCATAACTACTGTATATCTTCCTTACACATTGTAAAAAACCATGAGAGGTGGCTTCTTTCTTTCTTGTAGTGACTAAGTGACTGGCAAGATGCACAATTGTCCTCCACGTAAGCAAAACCTTGTCAGAATTCAGAATTCTTCGAGAGATTTTTGGATGGAGGAAGAGTGCTAAGGGTAGCTACGATGGATGCTGTGGGGATGGAGGGGTGGGACCAACCAACATGGGAGAAAAGGAGGGGGAACGACAGGTTGACTTATTCAAAGAGCAAAGGGTGGGTGAATCAAACTTTAATGGCTTTGGCGAGTGCAAGCCGTTTGCCCCTTCAATCTTGTCCCTCTCACTCATTCCTTCTCTGTGTGCTCCCGGTGTACGCCTCCCCTTCTCTTAAAAATTCACATTTGAATGGTCACAAACACAAGCCTTCCTTTTTTTTGACAGCAGGAGCTGCACCCATCTCTGTGTAGCACGCAAATCAAGGTGCTCTTCATGCTCAGCGGGATAAAGTAAATGACAGAAAGATAAAGAGAGGAAAAGGAGATGATTTACCTTCACGACTGGCAGCGTACGTGATGCCCAGACAGTATTTGTTGCGTTAACCCTTGGACTGGAAAGGATGCGCTGTAAAATTGTGCCAGAGGGCCGACATCCTTTCTGACAACTCACTTAAACGGCTATTTGGCCTGAACAGCTTACTGGAGACTACAACCGGATAGTCGTTCGTGGAAGTGAGTTCCTTCAACAATGTTACTGCTTACAGACCTTGCATATTTGTAGACAAGACATCACACATACCCAAACTGAGTCAAAAATCGCATGTGGACATGAAATAAATTACTGGACACTCTGCTTTCATCATAAAATATGTCATCAAAATATTTGGAAAATATCCTGACACCGTAGATAAACTGGCCATATTAAGCTTGAAATAGAGGGGTTAGTGCAGAGATAAGATTTTTTTTATAACTGTGTGGCACTGGACATGGACAAGCAGCAGAGAGCAGAAAGAAAATAAAAACAATATTCAGCCAGTGTTATAATAAAATGTCACCAGCAGTACAAACTGTTTGAAGTTTCTATAATTTCTGTAATGTAATTGTGATGCAAAAACAAACAGAAATGCTTAATAATGGTGGAGAACATCTATTTTCTCAAGTGTGACAAAAACAGCAGAAAATGCTCACAGCCAATGGATTTTGGGTAAACCACAGTTTCCAATTTAGCCCTTACAACATAATATCAGGAGAAATTTATAATTGGAGCCCAAGGTGACCCAAATATTGACTCTTTCAAACGCTACCCTCTATCCTTTGTCTATTTTTGCTTTATCAATGCAAACCTCCCAGTAAGAGTGAGGGTCTTAGTGTCAGGCCGAATTTGCTTTGAGTCCTACACCTATCAACCTGTCAACACACAGCTAAATAATAGCAAGATTCAATTAAACAACGTAGAAATTATACTGAAATCATTACAGGCACAGTGTGTGCATGTGTATGAATGTTCCCATGCGTGTACAAGAAATACATCGTTAGTATGTGTACAATATTATACACTGTGCTGAATGGTTATAGCGATTTCTTATGTTAAGTCAAGATAATTTTGTCCCCAATCATTTGTAAACAAATATTTTCTGATAACATTTTTTTAACTTCTTTTAGGTCTAAATAGCCCTTTGCAACTGTAAAGACATTTGTTATTTGTAAGGATAGTTTGAATGTGGTTTTGAATGTGATAGAGCTTTTGAATATGAATATTTGCCTGAATACCAGTAAACAAATACCTCTTGGATACTGAAACCTGCAAGGATGCAGGGCAGAGGGCTACAGACGATGATGGTTTGAATTTCAGCTTTCCTGAGCTGAACAAAGGGAAAGAAGAAAAGAATATAACAGAATCATCTATGTTCTACCTGACGGCGACAGAGGGCATATCAAATAGCAGGTGCCTCTGTTTTGCTGCCAGAACCCACATCAAGCACTAAACAGCTCATTCACAGCCATAATAGGACCTCTCAAACACTCTCTGCCAGTATTAGCTGAAATATGAGTGCACTTGCATATGTGTGTGTGCACTTATTGACGCAGAATATTGTCATACTATTCACCTCAAAGTTGTCTAAAGGCAGTAGTAGGTACAGATGCAGGCTGGTAGCTTGGAGGTTGTTTGGCTGAATCATTCTTTCTCGTGGACCCTTTTCCCAAACACAGTGGTACTAAACTGTTGCTTCAAAATAAAGGAAGAGGGCCAAGGATGTAATTAAACATGAGCAACAGACCAGGGGCCACGAAAGCCAATTGTATTACTTATGCTCTGACTATTCTTCTGATTTTTGATCAAGATTCCATTGAGTATCTTCCTAATGATAATTAGTTTGGTCCGAAACTTCCAAATTCCACCCTGCTCTAAAACATTGGCCATAGCTCATCAGAGCTTACTGTAGGTTAGAGAGGCAAAATGAAATATGGTAGATAAAGAAAATAGAGGCTGAAGAGGGATTTGCCCACCTTCCTGACATTATTCTGAGACAGCAAACAGATAAGCCCAATGTTTGTATATCTATCAATTGGAGCCTTTTGCCTGTCTGCCAATATACACCATATATAATCTACCTGCAGTGTATGCTGCAGTAGGGTTTTTCGAGGTGGGGTCACAATTTTATTCACATCATTACTGCCTTATCGAAACATTACACTGCACTTTGTATTTATGTAAGGATATCTGCGGGTATTGACAAGGTGAAAAGGCGACATATAAATATAAAATTAAATCCTGCAATGGTTTTTTGGAGTGGCTGAAATAGCAAATGTGGTTGTAGTGTGGCTGCTAGTATGTACAAGGTAAGGGAGGTAAGTACCAGCAACATTAATATGAATGGTGCAGTAATGGTGTAGGGAAAACGCATGTTTTCCTTGCAGAGAGAGAGCGAGAGAGAAAGAGAAAGAGAGAGCGAGAGTCTGAAGCCTGCAGAGAAAGAGGAGAGGAATAAAAATGAGAAAAAGAACATGAAAAAAAATTGTGTTTGTGTGGACGGGGCAGTGTATGACACTGCAGGAGATGGCACACCCTGGGTGCAGTCACATAGGTTATTAGCGTTGGCATTTGATATTGGCAGAATGGCACTGAGCCCCAGCGGGACAGTGTGAGGGTCAGGCAGCTTTGTGTGTGTTTGTGTGTTTCAGCGGGTGTTTTTAGGCCACGGATGGCCCCACAGTTGCTCAGATAGCAGCACTGTGCGCCGCAGATGCACACTTAGCGGCGCATAATCAGTTTGCAAACAGAGAGCTTGCTATATGTTGGAGGACTACCTGTTGTGCTTGGCAAAAGTGAAAACGTTTCTCTGTATATTGTAGTCCGTCTCCATCATCTCATCCAATAATGGATTTTGCGTCGTGGCCCATCTGCTGTGCTAGCAAAACATTATTTTTACTGATAGTTGTAGCTGTTTGTATCCAGTCTCTGCTGCTGGCTGCCTGAGTGTGTGGATGCTGTGAATCTGGCCAGCTCATTAGCACTGACAGAGGCAATGCTAGCAGCCCACCTGCTCTCCTTCAACCCCTTTATGGCTCTACAAATTAAAACGACATTTACACATACACTCCGTACTGCACTTCTCACCTTGCCACTCACACTTCTTCATCTGCTCACTGCTGAGCTGGGTCAGACACTCAATATTCATCCTCCCCTAAGTCTGCTTCTCTTTCAACAAATTTTTAATATAATAGCTTGTGTAGTTTTTTTAAAGCTTCTGTTTGCTGTTTTTTGTTTGTTTTGTTTTTTTCTATGTCAGTCTCCAAGACTTAAATCTAGTCATGGGGACTATAACTATTCTTTTGGTTTCACTCCTCTGCCTTCATTCATCTAACTATTACACATTTTTTTCTGTGTCTGAGGTGAAGTCCAACAGTGGCTTGTAGTGCTGAGAGTGCTGGAACCCCTGATTGGCCACTTACTGTGGCATGTCCAGTGAGTGACAGTTTGATTGAGTGTTGTCCCAGAATGTTTGCTTTGCCCTCCAAAGGTCAGCTGGGGTCATGGAGGTAATGAAGCCATGAAAATGCAGGTACCAAAAGTTTTTGGGATAGAAGATGATGGGGAGACAAAGGTAGAGGACGGGAGAAACAGGATACACCTAGGAACTAACGGATTGCTCTGTGAAATCTCGCAGAGGCTCAGGCTGCTGACTTTAATGAACAACACAAATTGGACTGTGTGCATTGTTATTCTTACAACACGCAGTCATAAAAATGTGAATGAATAAAGATTTGCCGGGTTTCATTTATCAAACAAGATACTTAAACAAATGTATTCAGAAGGCAATGTTGAGATATGCAATAAAACACACAACACCTGCACCTGTCTCAGATACACATAAGTTTGCATATTTGAATTTGCATTTTACAAGTTATATCTCATTGGTACAAGTTTCAGCTATTTGAAATGTAAGGGAATATTGGTGAATTAGATCCATTGCAGTATCTAGGGTTTCAAGGAAACTGATCTATCACCACATTCCATTGCCTCTAATAAAAAAAAAAGCTTATGGAATGTAGGCACTGGGAAGGCACAATTGACATACGCAGTATATCACTGAGTGAAGCAAGGGAACTAACAATATGTGAGCGAATGAGGGTCAAACAGAGCTCTGTTTGATGGTCTGCTGGAGGCTAAACTGAAGGCCATTGTTTGCCAAGCTTTGAGAGTCTCTGTATATGGACTACAATTGAGTCCCACACAACCAAGGAGTAGTCACATTGGCCTGAGAAAACCCTCCCTGGTGGGTGGTCTGAAAAGTCTAGTCCAAACAGTCCTTTCTCCGATTTATTTGCCCGACTTTATGGATTGGGGAGAGAAAATGGCAGTGGCTTTGAAGATTTGGTGAAGACTCCAAAAGGGCTATGTGCTCAATATAAACACAAAAGTGTTTGTGTGTGCGCGCGTCTCAGACAGATTTCAGCCCCCGTTTGAAGTTCTCCACTCCATTCTGGCAATTACTTCATATCAAGGATTAGATGAGGGAGAGGGCAAAAAGGAGAGAGAACAGTGGAAAGAAGGAAAGGGAACTCTGACAAGAGAGAGGGCAGATTCAATGGGCCATACTGTAATAGAGAAACTACGAAAGGAAAAGACACAACTGTAGTGTTTGCTCCACAAGCCAAAAGAGAAATCAGTGAATTGTGTGTAGATCACAGATGCAAATGAATACAGCTGAGAAAGATTAAATGATAAACAGCTGGTGTTCACCGTATAAACACTGACTACTATAATAGTCACAAAGTTTAAGTGATATTCATAAAGGTTTTACCTTTCCTCAAATGTCATATCAAGTCACTTTGTATTAGTTAGGTAGGAGATATATTTATTAAATGTGATTTGTTTAGGTAAACATTTTTCTTCTAGCATAATTGTTAGAATAGCAATATTATAAATATCTATTATGTTTATCCTGAAGTAGCTGACAATAGAAAATGAATGTTTATTGTTTTACAACTTATGAGTGTGATATCCTAATCAATGCAGATGGGAGCACATCATTTAAATTCATTGATATATTTGTAGTGTGGGTGTGGAAGTTATTACACTGTGTCAGCCTTACCTCTGGGATACGGACGGCATAGGGCTGCCCATGGAATGAGGGAGCATTATCGTTCACGTCTCCAATCTGGATGTTCACTGTGTCTTCGACTTTCTGACGGGAGGAAGAATGTTCATTACAGTGTGCCACCTTCACACATATACACAGTTACTTAACTTCACAGCAGCTGGAACCTAATGAGACAGCTTGATGAGAAAGAAAAGCATAAACACATTGTGTCTGTTAAATTGCCCATTGGACAGAATAGGTTGAAAGTCAATATGTTTCAGCAACTAAACTGCATTGAACGAGACTCGTGTCAGAATGATTACAAATAAGGGGGATGCTCAAAGAAAGATACAGTGATAGTGCAGGCCTCTGTGTGATATGAGGTAAAGTTATATTGAGATGTCAGCGTGAGATGGGTAGGTGTCATAACTGTGATCACAGTGCACATCTGTTTCTTACCTCGTGGGGGTCACTCACATAGAATTCCACCAGCATCTCTGACTTGGTCTGGGAGAGGCAGAGACAGCACAAACTTTACATGGGAATGTCATGCATAATGCAGTGGCTACGACAGCAAATTGAAACTGCTCTCTGACATAAAAAAAAACCAACTTATCTTCATCTCTCAACACTCGAAAGGTTTGCAGTTTTCACTGCACTATCATCATTTGATCATTTACATCCAATTTCCTAATATCCAAATTAAATAAATGGCTCGTTTGTGTTTACGGTTCTTACCTCACGGTCAAGCAGTTGTCGAAGCCAGACTACACCAGTCGTTTTGTTAACACCAAAATACTTCATGGCTTCTTCTCCTGAGACCCCATATACAAGGGGTTCATTCTCTGGATCAACTGCCTTCAGCTGGGTCACGGAGGCACCTGTCGGATATGGTCAAATGTCAGACATCAGAGAATCACATTTTTTGGGGGCATTTTATGTTTTATCATGATAATTACAGTAGAGGGACAGACAGGGCAGAGAGAGAGAGTGGATGGCATGCAGTAAAGGGCACAGGCTAGAATCAAACCCGTGGCGCTGCATTACGTGGCATGCGCCTAAACCAGTGAGCCACCGGCCGCCCCAGATATCAGAGAATCTAATAATATCTTTGATTAGCAATGTGACCATGTCATTGGTAATATAAATGAATAAACAGACTATGAGATCTCTTTCATGGCCAGTAGCATAATACAGTATATTAGGCGATTATCCTGTACATTTGAATGCAGCATTTTCAATTTTCAAAGTTCAATTAGTTCTAACTACTGTATAACAGAATATAAAGTATTTCTCATATAAAATTGATTTTCATACCTTAAGTTATTTGCAATAAACATATACTTAATTGTTATCCATGTTACATTGTTGACTGGCATGATAACAGTTCCTCTACTAAATCATTGAGAATTGCTGTCTTCATATACATATAAAAACCTACAAACTCAGAGGAAAGAAAAATATGCACCTCACAGTAGATGAATATTGTTATTTAAGTTTTTATTTTAAATGTTTGATGGCAACTGTAAAGGCAGAGTTCTAGATAACATTACATTTTCCTTGAGGGCTACTTAACCTTGTCGGTGGAGATGCTTTTTCAGTGTGGATAATGCAGGACAGCTAATTGAAAAAGAGACCGTTGGGAGAAAAACAGCTAAAAGCCACATGCGCCACAAATATAACACCCTTGGGGTCAGAGAAAAGCCTTTTTTTCCTTTCATTTTTTGAGTGGCACATCTGTTTAAGCATCTCTGCCTGACTGACAATTCATGCAATTTGCTCCATAGGAGTCTTGCAAAAAGAACAAAAGTATATTACGAATACAACACAATATGAAAGATGCATTTTCAATTTAATATTTTGAAAGTACAAATGCACCTGCTTCATTGTGCATTTGCATACAAACACATGAGCGTATACAAAAGATTCTGGGGCTTTTAAATATAGCACAGTTGTTCTCAGATTCATCCCTCCCAGACAAAGGAGCTCTGATAGACTGGTTAATCTCAGAGGTGTAACATTATTAGGCAGGCAACTCCACCATGCCAGACAGATGAGTCAAGGAGGGCAAGGAGGGGCATCAAGGACAGAATCAAGATTTGGCAACCCTGAGGAACAAGATTCATTGCTAACCAGGGGAAAATCTCTCTCTTCTGATAAAACAAGGTGGAGGGTAATCTGTGATCAGCCAAGAACAACAAACAGAATTTTATTAATTAATTCCACTCAACTGTATTCATTACAAAAACCGCAGCCAAAAGCTAAATCTTGCATCTAAATAACAACTTTGCACCATCACTAATGCATGCACCCTACTGTCATCCTGAATCATCAGAATAGTACCAAGCTGATATGGATAATGGCTGAACGACCAAAAGAGTAAATACATACATCATATTCACGTACGGGGAACTTATGCATGAACAGATACACACATACCATACACTAGCTCTCTCTATCCATGCAGGTACTCCGTGCAGGTCTGACAATGGAAGTGACGACAAACTAAATCAAACCTGTCACTTGTGTCCAAAACTGCTTAACGCAACGACCAATTAGGTTCCACAACACACCCCTCTCGTTTTATTAATACACCCCATTTTCCCATGAAAGGGTGGCAAAATGACTAATTAATATAACGATTTATGAACCTCTCTCGTTGCTTCTAATGAGATTTATGCAAATTCACTTGCTTTCAGTATGAGTTATAATTTGGTTGAAGACGTTGCAAATTAAGCATTTTAGCTCATAGTCATCAATATTAACTGATTTTTTTTTTGCCCTTCTCTTACAGCCGTCTCAACTGAGGAAGAATTGTATGCTCCATGTGGGTAGACATACGCACGAGTGAAGAATAACAAATGGAATTTTGACAGTTTGTGAGAGCCACGGGCTGGTAGAAGATTAACTCCTGCTAACTGAGAACAAAACATTAACTAAAGAGCCTGGGTTCACAAATCAGATTAAAAGTGGTCATGCACTATGGTAGGGCTGTACCACACACTCATCTCACCACAATAGGACTTAGCACCTTACATCTGGTCACTGCACTACCTCATACCTTGGACAACTTTGCACATGCTTATATTGCACTAACTGCCAAATTCAGATTGTACATATATATATATATATATATATATACAGTATATTCAGTGTTTTATAGTGTTTTGTTTTATACATTGTTTTATAGTGTGTCGTCTTGTGCAATGTCTGTCTTTTTAAGTTTCCCTCCACTCTGAGTAACCCAGAGAAATTTCGTTATGTGTATGCATAATGACAATAAAGAATTCTGGATCTTGATCTACTTAGATTTCTGTGAATGTGTGAATTTGTATGTCAACAGAAACTGTATACCATTGTGTATGTGCGCGTGAGTCTGTGTGTGTTTTGATCTTAATAGCAGGCTCTTAATTTTCTCCAACTCATGCGGGTTTTGATTAATTTCATGATTGTCAGAAATAACTATTTGTGATGGGGATTCCATAACGACAAAACAAAAACAAAAAGTTTGGCTCATTAAATTGGGAAGTAGTTCTGGTTGACTAGTAACCACTGAAAATCGAGTAAGAGACTTTTATGGTCCTGGCTATAATCAATTATATTATATTATTATATTTTTTAAAAATGGGAAAAAATAAAGCTTACTTGTCAAGAAGATCAAGATTATGGTTAAGATTAAGGTTGGAGTTAAAGTATTCATGTAATCAACAAAGGTCCTCATGAGCATAACAATGTGTGTGTGTGTGTGTGTGTGTGTGTGTGTGTAGTGTGACAAGCCTTTTGCGCTTATCTTTAGCACTGTGGCACCTAGCCCTTTCCCCTGACAAATGATTCTACTTAGCAGCAAGTGAGGCCGGTATCACTGTTATGAATGATACAGTGCACATTAACAGAGCCCCTCCTCTTCTATTGCATCCTGCAACAGAGCTCCAAAAACAAGAGTGATGGGCTGGGGGAAACATCTCTCTAACTTACCTTTCACTCCCCCAATGTTCCCTGAACTTCTTGCTCTCTGCAAACTATCCACTTAAATCCTACAACTCATCTGTGTTCACACTAAACCACAATAAACCAAAGCAGCATAAAATGGGCCAAACAAACAACAGCACACAGGGATCACACAGCACTATAGAATCACACTATATGCATTTCCATTGGCTTCATAGTAGAGGCTCACCATGTTGACCTATTTAATTATGTTCTATTTTAAGCTCTCAAATTGTGGGATCTGATCTGATTAGTTATTCAGGCAAAAAAAAAAAAGATCTACAACACCTGTTTGACTTACATAGCGTGTGTGAGAAAAACAGCAGAAGAAATGATCTGATAATGCCATATATTTCATAATTAACTATAGGGAAATGTACCATAGAAAAAAAGGATGCAAGACAACTCATTTTTTCCCCATTTGATAATTTTAATCTTACTCAACAAATTATTAAACAGTTTCAGTAAAACACAGAAAATGCAAATATAAAATATATGTGTAAGTTTTTCCAAACACAGTAAAAAGATGATTCATCTAACTTTAAAGATACTTCGTAGGGAATTTAATGGAAATAATGGAAACATTTAGGTTTAAGTGGTTACAAGTGGAAGAGAATTGGCGTGAGCTAAATTGTGAAAGATATCAATAATAAAGGAATGAGCAAGATGACAGAAAAAGAGTAAAGTGGAATGTGCACAAGGGGTTGAGATTTGCTGAAGAAAACGGCAACCACAGTTCATTACCATAAGCACTTCTCTAAAAGGTAGAGCAAGGCCTAAGCACCAAGAAAAAGCATAGTTGCTTCTGCGTGACAAGGTTGAAAAATGCACAGTCATAAAACAGATGAAATGACAGCATCTGATATGGTGGAAGGATGAAGGTGAGGAGGAGGAGAAAAGTAGGAAAACTAGGTAGACCATACATATCACCCGTATGTTTTACTCAGTCCAACCTTTTAGGGAGGCAAGGGGGCCTATGGGGGTGCTAAATCAACCACTCGGGGATATCAATCGCTGCTGGATCAATAGGAGTCTTGTGTGTTAGACAGGGACTAGGCTTGGCCCTGCCCTGAGGCCTCAGGCTGTAGAAAGAGAAGGGACTCTAGGCTACAACCTCTGTTTATCATGTGGGTGACATCTCCAGACCTCTCGTTCATCTAAGCGCTGATTCAGTGGGACAGCTACTGTCAGGACTGCAATTTCGGGTATGTTGTGAATTATGGCTTTGAGTTTTTTATGGTACATAGAGGCTCAATGGGTATATGGGCTATATTCAGTATGCTGTCTACCAAAGCAGCTGCAAACAAAAGAAAAGATGCAGCGACCAGAATAAAGTGAAAAACTGACAACTGTAGCAAACGGGCACAGGGAGACTTGATCTTTATCTGCTCCTTATAAATCCTTGATGAAGTGTCTTCAGTCAGCTCCAGTAAGCCTCGAGGTAGGAGTCATGCAATCAGTAAGCTGATGACTCAGTATCATGCCACTCATGTTACCACATGTCCATCCACTGACAAAGAGCACTGTCAAACACATCAGCAATACCAGGCTGAGGCCATGCTCTCTCACATCAATCAACCCCATCTAAAATCCACACTTTCATACTGTCTTCACACGAACGAGCTGATTCACTCAGTTATTCATACAGTCTGCATTTTGTTCCCAACGCGGTTTACTATGAGAGCTGATATTTAACTATGTACTGTGGAGAGAAACAGTAGTACAAAGTCTACTCATCTATCACATGAGCAAGATTTTAATTTAAGAAAGCGGAAAATTTTTGAAAATAATCCCATGACCTGACTCGGTCACACGTTCTTCATCTTTAGTTTGAGGATAAAACCATATTTTTTTATATTACTTAAGTGATTGAACATCTGGCATTCCCATTTTTTAAATTTGCAAATCAAGTGATGTAGTATGAATTTCATTCACAAATGTGACATCCCTACAGGTAGATTCTTCAGCTAGGATCCCTTAGGGGTAATGACATTCACCTGGTCTGATGGACTTCACAAGCTAGCGTGAACAAGTCTCTCTCTTGCTCTTCACAAGGCAATGACTTGTTTTGATTATATTGGTTTATTTTCATATTTCACTTTGGGTCAATGGTCTCTTTTGTATTTGAGCTGCATAAAATAAATACTTAAAATGCACAACTTGTGTGTGTGAGCTCCCTTTCTTGTCAAAAATCACGAGCCTATTCAATCAGGCCTGGGATAAAAAGAATGTTTAAGTGGAAGTGTACAACACATCTGTCTCATTGACCATTGACCATGAGACCATAACAAAGCTTTCTCTCTTGTGCAATATTACAACATATGTGTGTCTACATTTAATTTGCTTTCATGTTGCAATCACTGCACTTAATATTACCTGTAAATACAGTACATTGGAACGACACAATGCTGTAGGATTACGACAAAATAGGACTGATTGAGTTAAAATGCAATCTACTACCTGAGATTAGGTGGCAATTAGACTGTATTGCTTGAAAACAGATAACATGTCACAATGTAATTTATCATCTATGATGAAGAGGCATTTATGAGGCATTAATATGTTGAAAAGTTGTATTAATTTTCAATAATAAAGAAATTTAATAATTACTGTTGTACAATTCTATGTGTATTGATCAGGAACAGTTAATCTCAGGTATTTTACGGCTCCAGTTATTTTACGGAATCTGGTTTATATTAAGTGCTCTAAAGGCAATTTACAAGTCAGATTCCATGTGGGAATATAAGTCATTGTTTCAGCTCATCCTTTTAAGAGATCCCTCGAGGGACATGCATTAACTTGCACCCCCCACCTCCAGTCAAACACACAATAAATTAAACTTTCCCCTCTTTCATTAGAAATAAGATGGAAATGAGTTGAGATCAACTCATCACTGCTTTGTCTGCCCAGAGGGCTATGTGCTACATTTATGTCTTGAGATTCAGATTCCTTCTTGGAAGCCAGTTGGCTATGGAAATAAACCACACAGATCTACCTGAAGTAACAATGGCGCGGTGGCCATGCAGAAAGTGCTTGGACCCCCATTTCCATACAAAGCGTGATACATCTGTTTAGAGGGCATCTTTAACGTGGGACAAGTGGATGCATATGGATAGTTTATTTTCCTGTGTGATGAAGACAGACACAGAGTGTGACAGTAAACCTTGTTCCCCAGGGAGGTCAATTAGACAGCGAACGATAAAAGAAAGTAGAAAGAAACTTAGTGATTATGTTTGCTGGCTTTTGTGCCATGGATAAACAAATGCCACAGATTCAAAATAACAAAATCTCTACAGACAAGTGCTATTAACCTATTTCATAATTAGTACAAATTACAACTAGAGCTCTTCAAACGAGACCAGAAAAGTGTAATTCATCACACGAAAATCCTTAAATTAATAGCTCTATTAGAGCAAGGCATGTATCTAATTTTCCCCTTTCTCCCAACTTTTTTTTCACACCACTTCACATCCTTGTGTTTGTGTCTGTGTGTGTGTTTGTTCACACGCTTATGTGTGTATGTTTTTGCCGTCAATAATGGTGCAGGCACTGCGAGCCAAAGACAAATACAGCCACACGTCTGGCTTTAAGTGACTCCTGTGTTTCAACAACACACACCATGAAGAGTCCTTGGGAGGCTGTGTATTAATCCAGCAGATTTATGACTAAATCTGTCACGGATGGAAGAAGAACACCCTCTGCCATTGCCCTAGCCATTTCTGAGCGAAATACACACATCCTGTATGTGTGAGCACATGCAGCTTTCAAGTTATTGTATTGTTTCACTTCAACATAACACACATTCATGTTGTACATACACAGCACAAAGGTCATCTGTTACACCTTATAAGTATCTTTAAGTTAAGTTAAAGGACAAAGACATCCTTCATTTCCTAACCCTCTTATCCAAGTAGTAAACCTGAACTTTTCTTGTATGAAAAAATATTTAAAAATATTACAAACCTATTTTCCATGGTGTTTCTTTTTTGTAAATGTTATTCAACTGATGTTTAGTTTTCACATGAAACTAAGAATTTTTGATATCTGACCTGACATTCTCAGGAAAATGATGCAGGCAGTTTTCTGTCACATGAAAACGTTGACTTTTATTAGGAAGTCTCACAAAGGCTGCTCCTGATAGGGCTACCCATTTTGGGTAGACAAATATAAAAAGACAACAGGGAAAAATGCTTTAAAGTAGTATGTGTGTGTGCATTACAAACGACAATTCAAACTAAGCTATGGCTCCTAATTTCAAAAGGGAAGAGCAAAATGGAGAAAATTTGTGGAGCTTGTTCTGCCTCCAAATATTGCAGGAAGGAGACCCTAAATTTTTGTTTTGTTTATTATCATATTGTTAAAGTAAGCATATCAAACACTCATTACCTCATATTTCAGAACATAGGTTGGGGTTTATAGTACATGAATTTCATCAGTTGGTTTTTGTTACCAGAGCATTGTTGAAGTGGCTTCTGCCATCCAGATATTAATCGATCATTTGACACTTAAAGGACAGAAGCAATTCAACTCAGTGAATCTGAGGAGGACACACTATATGACTGCATGTCCAGCTTGGGACTGGTTTTCTAATATGTCCTAATGGCGAAATGATGAAAACACAGTGTGACAAGTCTATGACTAACCAATCACACTGTCAAAATTGGAGGACAGTGAAGGACAGTAGTGGATAGTCATCCCACACATTGAGGAAGAGATGTCGAGCTGTCATTGCAAATTCAGATACAGCTTCACTCTCAGATCTTTGCTCTTACTATTTTCCATTCCATCCCATTGCATCTTGCTGTTCTTTAGTTTACCACCCTCCATGTCTCACTCTCTCTTTTATCATCCTCTCATCACGCTCTCTCCTGCTTGTGCAGGCCAGACAGAGGGACACAGGCAATGCTGATAGGAGTGGACAGGTGGCTGAGCACTACTGAAGATTCTGGAGTGATGGCTGAGCCAGTCTGGTCTGCCACTGTTACAAAAGCAAACGCCAACTGCCCCAGCCTCACAACACGTCCAACCAAAAACGTACCGATACTGCAAACATAAACATGTTCCATACACTAGTATGGCATCACATCTGCACAATTATTTTGCTTGCTCCTTTCATCTAGTTTCAATACTTGCCTAAGTTTGTGCGCCTTCTTTTGTTCTTTTATTTGCCTCTGTCTCCCTCCATACTCCCTCCTCTCCTCTACACTGACCCACTGCTGACCTCACCAGGACTGACTATTACCTGAGACGAGCTAAATCACAGTCAGGTAATGGAACATGCCACCTTCATTGTGAAGTCTCTCTCTCGGTCTCTCTCTCACACACCTACACACACAAACAGAATGAAAACCTTTTGGCCTTTTCCCTTTTCTCTCCCGTTTACATGCTTATCATTTGGCCCTGAAATACAGTTCTGATGTTTCTGTCAGTCCTGGCGTGTGGATGGGGACGCTGGAAAATGGCAGGCATCGGGGTCAAGAATGAGGCTGTGTCAACTCAAAGTTGAACTTTGACCTCGCCTGTGATTGGTTGGATTTGATGTGTGTGAAATACTGCCTTTGAAAGGAAAGCTCCCTTTTTGACAGCTATAGTTATAATGAATATGTGAAGGCTCTGAGAAACAACAGTGTTTCCCTTGTTTTGGACTGGTAGTCCATACAGCGAAAAGGGCATGGATGTATGTGCACGGCACAGAGGCAATTAAATGGTGACTGTGCCTTTGTTACACTGTTTATCAAATGTTAGTTTAAAAGTGGCACACTGACCTTTGTCAGATAGCAATGGTAACATCAAAATAAATTCAACAACTGGTACAGCAATCAAATGACCCAACACTAAAATCCAAAAAATATTTATCACACTATTAATGTAACATTTACATATGTCTATCTATAGAGCAGATTCTTCAAAAATAAATATTCACACATGTCCATAATATTTACATAATACAATATATAAAAATGACTGAATGAGCCTTTAAGAGGCAGTAACTCTAAGAATCTGAAACTGTATTGGTTTGACATATGATTTGCGCAATGCGAAAAATGCAGACGAGATCACAGAATTCAGTCATAAAAATTGAATTAACTGATTAACACGTAATTGCATGGAACTTGTTCGCATGAAATGCATGCTGCAAAAGCATTCGTAAATTAATGTAGTGTCTGTTATGCTTTGTGGTTTCATTGTGCACCAAATTATAACTACAAGCAGAAGAAACATTTCCCCATTTTGAATTCAGACAGAGAGGAAGAAGTGTGTGTGTGTATGTGCGTTGGGAAGGCAGCATCAGATGTACGGTGCTGTGTAACTGCAATAAGGTAATATTGAGAAGAGAAACAAGTATGAGGAGTCCTGAGACAACAAAGTTGGTGACAAAACTGCAATTCGGTCTGTCCAGAATCTCATTGTATCGTATCAATCAAGAAATGAGAACTGGGCTGTGTAAAAATTGGAAATCATTCATCATATATGCTTTTAACAAGGATATTCAAAAAGACAAGAGCCTTATTAAAAACAGGTAGGAAGGTCAAATGTATGCTGATATCAGGAATCCTTGCTTATACTTTATGACACCCCAACATATTCTGTGAAATGTTCTGTTACATAAATTACATATTACACCTACACTTTATTTAACTTACATACACAGTGTCGTTGAATTCAATGGCAAGACCTGCTTTGTAATATTCGAACATGCTTGGTTATGTTAAAAAAAAAAACCAATCAAAGTTATTATATGTTTGTTATACAGAAATAGATATCAAATAACCATTATACAGATTGTTTATAGCTATTTTATAGATAAGTGTGAATCTTACAGAAAGTCAATGAACCCTATGCATGGAAGTGTGTAACCAGTTATGTTGTACACATTTTAATTACTGATACACATCTTTGTATTATTCATGAAATGTGTGCAGTGGTGACAGTAATGCTGACATAGTACCCAGGCAGAGTGGGACTGTTTTTCATCCCTGGAATTTTCATACCAGCCCTTTTGCATGCACCCCAATGCAGCTGCCATGCTCTCACATTTAATTAAATTTATCAAGCATTCTGATGTGAAGATATTGGACCCCTTATACTATTTTTGTAAGATCAAGGCCTAAAATACAATGGATTTTATATGTAGAAATAACAAAAACACATCTGTCACCCAATTGCTAAATTATACTAAAAACGTATCCAACCAGGTGGCAAGTGAAAAAATGTTTTCCACTGTTTTGCAGCAGCGTCCAGCTTGCCTCAAGGTCTACTCAACTGATGCTTTATCATTTGAAAGAAGACCTACAATGTTTTTTCTACCCATTTTTTTCAGACGTCGATGTCCTTCACTTCTACATTGCAGTCATAAGTTGCAGCTTATTGTTGACACCTTCCACGCGTCATGAAATTACAAAATCATCTACACAACTGTAGTTACTGAGAAAATGATCAAAAATGATCAGAAGTGGACCTACACCTTCCGCAGTCCTTTTTTCGCCCTCTAGGTACTCCAGTATTGAAATCTAAATTAAATAAACAAAGACCAATCGGAATTTCATATTCCCTCAGTTTGGCTTCATGGAGTTTATGCCTTGTGGTTCAGTCCTCCAATTAAAAAAATGTTTCCTCAGCCAACACTTAAGGACACAATAAAAAGCAATAGAAGGAATCTTGCATTGGCCCAAGCAATTGCATGCAAGACTGCTTTCTACCTACGTTCCAACTCTGTTAATGAGGGACCCTGAATATCTGGCACCGGCTCATCACCCTGTTTAGTGGTCCAAGATTGAAGAGGCATGAGCTTCTTTTACATGTAAAATAGTGCATATACAATACCAGTGGCTGTAGAGACAGACAGCTAATTCTGTATTTCACATTCATAGTTATCCTGGTAGTTTTATTTTTTTTTAATTATCTACAATATTGATATGATACAATTTCCTTTTTTTTTTTTCTCTAACAAAAAAACAAAAAAGCTCCAAAAGCGTCCTTCATATTTGTGCCACTAATTAAAATTCACATGCTGTCTCCTCCCCTGACATAAGTGTAGGTCGCACCCTGAGACTGCACTTCTGTGCCACGCAGCCTCTCGGTGAGGTTCACACCTCGTGCCAGAACTTATGCAGCATTAATCTTTCAGTCAACGGGAACATGTTTTTATTCTCTCCTTACGCCTAAAGCCTTCTGCTTTGGCAAACGTGCACAGTATTCTTTCAGCAATATATAATTTCATATAGTATTTCCAAGCCTTGAATTGTTTTGCATTTTTAATAGTACTAATAGTGCTAGATAAAATGATGATGACAGATTTCTTTTAATAGCAAATACCGATATTATCGAGAGCAGTTGCAGCTGATGGCTGATATGATCAGTGTTGTAAGCAAGTTGAAAAAAAAAAAATGAAAAGAAAGAAAAATCTTGACATCAGCCTAATTAATCTGCCTGGCCGATTAGAGCCCTAAAATGTGACAGTTTTAATGGTATACATTAATGATAATGATTCTGTACGAAGATAAAGATTTATCCACTCGCATGTGTACAAGTAGAAATGAGTTGCGCTGGTATCATATCTATAAAAGGCACACACGGAGCTCATTGGAACTGTCACGTTACATTACTGTTACTCAGTTGTTGGTTAACTCGGTCTATTCGATTGGGTGGCATGGTGCGGGGGTCAGCACTGTTGCCTCACAGCAAGAAGGTCGTGGGTTCGAATCCCGCACCTTTCTGTGTGGAGTTTGCATATTCTCACCGTATCTGCATGGGTTTCCTCTGGGTGCTCCGGTTTCCCCACCCACAAAAAATGTGCGTAAGCCAATGTGGCTTTTTATTAAACATATTCTTCTTTTTATTTTTGTATTCCAGTACCACCTTGGTCACTTTTTTCATACTTTTCTTTTGAAAAATTACTTAAACCAGCTGCCTTCAGCATACACAGCATACACCGACGATCTGCCACAGTCATGCAGGTCAACCACTAAGATTCTCATATGTATCATTTGTTTGGGAAGAAGCTTAGTACACTCTCATTTCAGTGGCTCATAAAAGTGTTAAACTAAACAAAATCAATTTTTTTTGGCAAATGTCTTTTCAATTCCATGCAAAAAGTGACTTGACAACTTGTCCAAGAGAGTGCATGATTCCAGCAAAATTTGCTCCTGGTGAGTGGATGAATATTAGTGTCGAGCTCTAGCTGCTCGAAGGGAAGGCTCCCTTTTTGAAATAACTTGATGTTTGTTGTTGTGGCAACAGATGTGATGATGGCCAATATGATGCAATTGTGTATCTGGCCAGTCCATATGGTGTAACAGTTGTATAATAGCACTGTGCTTCAAGTGTGACGCTGGCATCTCTGTTCCAGCTCAGGCCTATATAGCACTGACTGACCAGACCAGACCAGACCAATGGAAACAGAGGCCAGCAAAACTTTTTTTCGATATGGGCAGAGTCACTAGATCTCTAATCTCTCTCCTTGATATTCCTTTCCCTCTGTCCCTCTTTTGGTCTTCTTTTCACCATGAGTCAGAGAGATTCATGCTAGGAGAGAGCAGGTGAGAAAGATAGACACAGTGAAGGAGAGAAAGGGGGGCAGCGGGTGGAGGAAGGTGGTCATTCCCCAAAACGCAGGACTCAAAATGCACTCTAGTTGACCAGCAGAGGACTGCAATGCAGACATGCCACGGTCGGTATGTGAAGATGAGAAAAAAATAACAGAGTGAGAGAAAAGAGATGAAGGGTACAGCAAGTGTCCAAATGTTTGTGTCCAGATTATTTGCTACTCTGCTACCTCACTTTGATGTCCGGCTGTTGCCACTGAAGCATTTCTATCCAACACGCCTAACACACTACATTTGTTTTATGGATTATAAATGAACTCATTATCTGCAGCCCTCATTAGTTTCAGGTCCTAATTAGCTGAAATTAATATTGTTTCCTGAAAAAGACACTGGCACTGGCAAATTGGCAATTGACCTTCTTGGTCAATCTGGAAAGAGGGTGGGACAGGGTGTAGAGGAGGTACTTAAAGAACTGGAAGGTTGGAAGACTGTTCTGCTTGATCAATCCTCTCTCTCTCTCTCTCTCTCTCTAATTGACGGTCTCGCACAAACTGTCTCACTTCAGTCCCACCTTCTATGACATAGTTGGCTCAGAGAGGCACAGGCTAGGTGCAGTACTATACCACTGCCCTATGTGCTCGGAATGTGTGTGTAGCACTAAATGTAGGAATCAGTAGAAGTTGAACATTTAGAAAAAACACAGTAAGTCACAGATATAATGGCTCACAGCAACCAAAGTCTGGGATTTGTCAGCTTCTGGAACTTCTCGCTGCAGACAAACTACTCCATCAGAGAGACAAATAGAAGAGAAAAATAAGAATGAGAATGTGTTCTATGAAGAAAGAAACGAGAGTGAGGTGGGTTCAGACAACCTGGTTTATTGCTTAAAAATGATCTGTGCTTCTAAGGAGGCCTGTTAAATGTCAAACTCCTTCTCAGCTGTGAGATAAGAGCGAGAGCCTCAATTATACTGCACTCTCTCCAAGTCAGCATCCTGCTGTTATGCACAGGCATTAAGAAATGTACATTTAACTCATATGTATCACACAGACCTGCCATTCTATCCAACCTGAAACTCATGTTTAGAGATTGACTGATCCACAGTAAGTTGAAGACAAGTGCCCAAAGATAGTAACTGCAGACACCAAACTGACAACACAATTAATCATTTGCGCCAAATATGCCACCCTTAAATTACCTCACAACAAAAGGTAGCCCAGTGAGAGCACAATGAGAGTATCAGGTTGAGTTTGTGAGCACGGAAAAGAGGAAATAGGTGAGTGAGATTATTCTAAAGCACCAAAGAAAACAAGTAATGACATAAGAGCACGAGGGAGACACTAACGTACAAGCAAGTAGATTTCTGCCAGACTGGTCTGTAAGTAGGGGACATAGAGTGCAAGCAACTTGTCAATTAATCCTATCTGGCACCAGCATGTTGGCCTTTATGAGAACAAATGTCAGCTTTCAAGGCAAGGACAAGATAACCTTTCTTCATAGAGTACACACAGCCTCAGATGGACAACACCGATATTGCAATTCAGACACCTACTGTAACCAAGCTGAGCCATTTTACTATCTTTACATTAATTCCAATGGCTTAATTGTTAGTTTTTCTGTTCTACAAAGAGGCTATATGTTAAAGTGTAACCATGCCAATGTGTACAGACACTGTCCTGATACCACTGCAAATTTGATCCCTTCTTTGTTAATGCAAAGAAAAATGAATTTTAAAAAAGCAGCTAGTATGGCCAAAAAAAAAGCTAGAATCACATGAGTCAGAAATTCACACAAACACATAGGCCAGAATATAAGCAACACAGTCAAGGAACAAACACACACACACACAACCACCTCTCCCATTCAGCCTCTTTGCAGTGGAGCAGAGAGAGAGGAGGTCGCTGATGTGAAACATCAATTTCCAGGTTAGCTGCTCTGTGTGGCTCAGGCAGGTATCAGCCGTGACCCACCTGGGCAAGATAAGCAGCTGGAAGAGACTGATCTGCCACCCAGCAATGTGCCACGCAGTACTGGAGAGTATTGAAATACATGCATAAACACACACACATGTACAAATCCAATAAATTAATAGTGTCACAAATCATAAATTTTTCCTAAGGAGTGCATAAAAATGGTATCCATACATCAGTGTGCATGCATGCATGCACACACACTCACACAGAATTGGTATAGTATTGGCTTCACTCTGTTGTGAAACTGTGACTGAAAATTGTGACTTTGTTGCTGGCAGAAAACCTGAGGCATTTCTGATACGAGACAGCTTCTGTAACACACAGATACACACAAGCATGGAAACACATCAAAACAAGTGCCAGTGCCAATAGAAGAAAAAAAAAACATCTGCAAAAATACTAAAAATATAAGAAATGTTGAATGTTTTGCAAGATCTTTTTCAAGTCATTTATCAGAAAATTTAATCGTGTGTCTTGTCAAACGTCTTGCCAAGAGATCTGCTTATGGGACAGTATCTCTAACTGCCAGCCTAAACTAGAGCTCACACCTAGACATTGACACAAAGACACATTTAATTTAAGCGTGAGCTTCATTTGGCTCCTGAAAGTGTGTGAGGTGTGTGTGTGTGTGTGTATCAGTGTGAGAAAGCCCAGCCGCTGGTGGTCAGGTAATCCAACTGCTGCCACCATCACAGCAAGTCCTGTCAGCTCAGTGTTGGGTGTCTTAGCAGAGTTGTTAAGGTTGGTGTTGCACCACATTCCCACAGACAATTTCAATTAACTATTACAACGCAGAGAAATATCACACACACACACAAAGTCAGCTGCTATTCAACACACACATTCCGATTCTCTCGGTTATCTCACTTTCTGGTCCTAACACTGGAAGCAGTATAGAGGTGGCCACATCGCACAAGTACATGAACCGATCACTACACTGTGAGCCATCAGACACCAAAACAGTCATAATGTTAAAAAAAACCTAAAGGATCATTACATAAGAAGTTGGACCCTTAAACTGGAACTTAAGACTATAATGGAGATGAGAGCAACTAACCACTTTGTGTAACTTAGAGCTGGATCTACATGTCTATAATTCATGAGATGAACAGCAAACCTATGCAAAAGTGTGCATCACAGGCAATTTTTATTCAGTTTAAAGCACCGTATTCAGAAACATGCATGTTAAAGGTTAAGATTTTATTTTTGAAAATTCACTCATTCGTATTCAGATTTTAGATTTGAGAACCTCTCAGGTGAATTACACCTGCTGGGTGGAGTTTCTGTAGCCATCTATGATTCAGATTTGGGATTTACAAGGCTGATTTCCATAATCTGAACGTGCTGCTCATAAATTGGATTCTATGCCTGTGCAGCTCAACTCTATATGCACATAAATGTTGTTGCAGATCTTCTGACTTAAGCAATCCCACTTACGCGGTCCGCTTAAGACACCAACTCAAATGTTATTATCTGCCTGAGGAAGTATTGCCCTGAATCAGAGAGCTGTTTCAGAATAAAAGCATTCCCGTGAAGGAAATTGACTGGGCCAATGGTTTTTCTTGTGACTTATACTATAATTGTTCTCTTGTAATCAAGTAATTCAGATGATGGTTTATCTATTGCCCAATAGGCCCTTTAGTGGGGTTTCTCTGTCCTTTGTGCATCCTCTCCAAAACCCATGAAGATACATATTGTTTCACCCTACATATTATACTGTATATACTGTGATTAAGTTTGATGCTTCTTAAACACACTCCTAAATCCACTGGACTCTACAACACCATGTCAAACAGCTACATCTTATTATATCATTGAAGTAACCCTATGTAACCATTGCTTCATAATCGTGGTAATACTGGTAGAGGAAATCATGAACTGGAACTTAAGAGTTCATTTTGAAGGAGCATTACATATAAATATGTACATTTAGTGAACGTTTCTCACATTCATATGTGTTTTAGTCCCTAACTAAGCTTTGACTGTGTACGCACAGACAGGTAGGAAGGTAGACAGGCAGGTTGGCCATCTAATCATCTCATCTGGTCCAAGTGAAATGATTGGATGGGTTTATTTCAGGCCTACTAGAACCACAGTTACCAGGGATTTTTCCAGAGCATTTGATTTATCGATTGTTGTCAGGATGTTAAGAACATTTCTACAAACATAACAAATTATGCTTCTACTCGACATTACGATTAATGACAACTCTCGGTTGAATAACTTGACTGGCTTATTTAACTTTGGTACTTAAAACAAAAGACTGGTAAGAAAAATGAGCATTAACTTTAACTTGGACAATGGTAAAAGTCACCAATCCACACAGAAAACAAATTAAGTCAGAGAGGTGAAGGCTGCTAAGCTCTGCAACGACAGGAGCCATGCTGCAATGAAAGGACAGGGAATTGAGTGAGCATTTGCATGGGCCATACTAACACTAACACATCACGTGCAGGGTAAGTGCAGACAATATAGCACAGCACAACGCCATGATGGATGACGTGTTTGCAGACGCCACTGAACCGTGGAACCCATTATTTCCTGGGGGAGGAGATGGGGAGCACAGCACCACATGAGTGAGATAAGGGATGATTGACTAAGCCAAAACAGAGGTCCCTCATGGATGGCAGTTTGCTGGCATTATGAGAAAGCCATGGTGGGAGTCAATGCTACAGTTTAATGACAGTTGAGAGCTGTCACCAAAGTAAGGAGATAAAGTGTATCCCCTTCTCAAAATGAGGTAGGCGAGGACTCTTGTGCGAAGGAAAAACTCACAGTTGTTAAGAATATCTCACGGACACACTGCGACTCATCTCCCGCTGAGATCAGGTGGTTCAAACCTCAACAGAGACAAATACTTCACTTCTGCTGCTGGGAGATAGGATTAATAGAACTACGACGCACATAAGCACACTCAGTCTCGTACACATTGTGTATATCCACCAACTCACACTCAAAAACAGTGATAGATGCTGCAGCACTTGCCAGAGATGCAGATAGCACACACATGGCACCTCTGGCTAAATGGGGGAAGAAACAGACCTCTACACTGCCCTGCTCAGAGTCAGATAATGACTGATATCTGCAAAGTTTATCCCACAAGAACAGGTGAGTCTGTATAGAAGCCAACATCCTAAAAACACTGAATTAACTTTCAGATGCCCCATTCTACTGGCTTCTTGTCTTAGCACTACCCTTTCATTTTATCACTACTCATCTCTCTTTACACCTACTTTTATGCTTCTGTACAGACAAAGGCAGCAAAACATCCTTGTGTTATGTGGAACAATTTGCCAGAGGGATGATGTCGTTTCAGATGTTTTCAATGTAAAAAAAATGAATTAAGGGTTTGCAGTCAGTCAAATGTTTTACGTTTTCTGGTGAAAGATACGTAAAATGTTCAAGGTTAGAACAGAAATATTTCAGTGGTAGGCCTAGGGCTAAAAACTTATATCACAGTCACAATAAAACAGCCCTAGGATCAAAACATTTCTACTGAATGTTTTATATTTCCTTTACTTGTCAAAGATTAGAAATATATTCCACGGGTGTGAAAACATAATACCATTTTGATCGTCCATTTGTTGTAGCTTCCATAACATCTCTGAGAACAAGGGACTGATTGTAGGATCTTTATTTTTATTTATTTTTCATTAAAACTTCCCATTAATCAAGTGACATCATACATACAGTATATATACTGTATATTCAAGGATGTTAAAAGATCTACTAACTATGATGGCTCTCATTTCAAAGTCTTGAGCAAGAATTATGAGAAGAATAGAACGATAATCTACTACACTACAACACTCCCCTTTTAACGTTTTAATATCTTTTTAGTAAAATAATTACAACATCTTGATTTTTCCATCTTAGATATCCGCTTGATTGAAAATGTGTCAGGGTGAAAGGAGTATAAACAAACAGTGCCAACGGGCCAAATATATTTGTGGTAGCAGAGAGTGGAAGAGGAAGGGGATTTTGCTTGAAATGTATTACAGGGCTCATTGATACAGAATCCCAACGCTAAACACAGAATGAGTGTGTGCACATGCTCGGGGCTCCTCCACAGTGCTGTGTAAATCAGCTGACTGCTCAGTGACGTGCACTGGGAGAGGCCGGAAGACAGGCCTCACTCCACCAGCAAATCATTCGAAGAGTCTTGAGAAGATCAGATACTGACACCAAAACCACTTCAATTGAGGAATTTATTTAAAGAATGGAGGAATTTTCTTTTACAGAAATGATTAATATCCAAACTGAAGGATTTCAAAAAGATTACATCTGATAAGATGTGCAACAATTGTTCCCTGCGAAATGGAGTACAGGTTTTAAAATGATCATTTTGCAAAAACTGCAACAAAGTGCAGCAATTTCCTTGCATATCAAAGCATCCATTCCGGCTCTTCCTCGACTGTCATCAATTCACGGTCAACAGAAGCATCGTCTTTGGTTTACATAGTATTAACAGCATTTTAGCTCTCAATAATGTTTGTAATTTTTTTCTGTGTTTTGCAAAGTTATACTACATCAAAATGGATATGCCATTTTAGACACTAAGTTAAAGATTCCTTTTAAGGACGTCATTAATCTACTACAATGAGCAGTCTTTATGAAAAGGATGTTATTTGAGTATAAAGCTGAGAATACAAAATTGAAAAGGAACAGAAAGACATAGACTAATAAACATACGTTACAGGGCGGCCAGGTAAACATTAATTAGGAATTAGCTATGGCGCTAGTTAAAAGTTTGACGTTTTTACTATGGCTGCAACAGGATACAAATGAGCACAGATAGAGGGGAAAGGAGGTAAGGAACAAATACAAGGAACAAGAGAAGAACTGTCAGCACTGTAGATAGGTACGTACATATAGATTAGGGGTGAGCAATATGTCAAATATACTCGATGCAACGCAGTTGTAATTGCAAAGTGTTTTTAAAGATGCTCTGCTGAGCTCCGTGTGTGCGGAGCTTCAGTCCCGCCTGCTGTGAGCTGAGGAACTCAGTGGGACCATAAATGACAGCAAAACACAGTTAAGACTGTATATTTATGTTATTTACCTCATCTTTGTGCAAACGTTTAATTTCAGCACCGTGTGTTCTTTTGCGTTTTGTTATTGTTATTTGTTATTTATGGTCGTACTGAGTTACGCTCCTGTCTGCTGTTTCAATGCTCCACACACACACACAAATTGTGTTTGTATGTATGTATGTACAGCAGGTGCTTGTTTTTGTCCTGGACAAGTGTCCGTCCCTTACTGTAGTAATGCTTCTACATTTGCTGGTAAATGATCCCACATTAGTTGAGCACAACAAGTTTGCAAAGTTTACATGGAAGAGCAGGAAAATGTAGGGAGATAGGCTAAATAAAAGTGAAATTTTTGAGAGGGCATATTAAGTACAATTGATGCATGAATCATCATAATGGTGTGACTGTATGCATCAAAGGGTTAAATCAAACATTTATGAAGCACTTCTGAAGAGGAGATTTCAAAATATTGATATATATTGTGTATTGCGATAGAGCCAAACAACATTACAATATTTTTTACAGGCCATTTCGCCCGGCCCTAATATAGGTATATATTTGTTACCAAGCACAAAGATGTAAGTAGTGGGCAAATAGTTAATTAAAGAAACGGCGAGTAGAGCTGAAGAGCACTGACCCTAGGGGCATGTGTAACTCTGCTGCTCACCTTATAATGGATTCCACTTCCCTGCTTTCAGTCTATTTATTTCCTCAATAAACAGGATTAAATTTGAGTGTGTACAATAATATATCCCTTATTAGTGAACATGTGCTCTGAGAGAGAGAGAGAAAGAGCTAGAGGGAAACACAGGGTGAGAGAGAGAGAATATGCTTCTTCTCTCCCCTCTTACCCACGACCCAATTCTACCTGCAGCACCATGCAGCCTTTAGCTAAAGTGTTTTTTTTTTCTTTTTGCATCAAATGAATGAAATTAAAGAGTGCACTGTGAGTTTTCTAGCACACAGAGTGTACTGTTGCTAGCACTATCTGCAAAACGGGACAACAAAGTGAGCAGGGATTTCCATTGTAAATTTGGAGAAGTGCTTTCTATTGGTTCTCTTTTTAATACCAGGTCTCACAAATTATGTTCCATCCTGTTGATATTGTTAGACTAAACCAGACCTCTAAATTTAATCAGGCAGCAAAGCCTTCTGCTCATCAACTACAAGACAAGAACACACAATCTCCATAGAATGTGGAAGTTTCTTATTTTGAACAAATGTTGTGTTCTCTTCACAAGTTAATTACTCAGTAGAGAGCTTAATCTGCTGAATCAGGGCAAAGTGGATTAGGAGATGAGAGTGTTTAATCAAAGTGTTCTCTCAGTCTAATTACACATCCCATTTCCTGACATAACACGTACTGTTATCTGCAACTGCCTTTAGATATCAACTCGTTTAGCTGCCCCCCCCAATGAATGAATGATCTCCTCACTGACCGAGCGTAACAAAAACCTATGAACAAACACACAGACACACACTCAGACTTAATGTACAGCTGTACTAGCACTACAGGCAATGCTGAATTGAATAGTCTTGGAAATCTGGCTGGCTGGACAGCAATAAAGACATGTAGACTAATTGTCTTCCAATAATAGAGAGCAGTCCCAGGTTAGTATGCACTGTTTAACAGGTAACAGGAAACTATGTAAAACACAGCATCCTCATGAAAAAAAAGCTTATGACATAACGCACAAGCACACTGAACAAGAATACGCACACTGCACACACACGTGGCCAAAACATATCACATATGTCCACACACAGCTTTGGTTCCAAACACAAGGACACAATTGTTTTTGTAAATTAAAAAGGATAGAGGAGGCATGGTTTAGGGTGATCATCTAGTGATCGGAAGGTTGCTTGTATAATCTCCTCCATGTTGAATGGAATGTGAGCAAGACCCTGACAAGCAGCCTGGTGCCTTGCACGGTTACCTTGGCTGTCGCTGTGTGAGTGAAAGACTTATGAGTCACTTTGAATAAAAGCACCTGCCAGATGTATAAATGTCATTGTAAATGAAATAATCCAATGCATCGACAGCGAGCCTTTTCAATCCTACCCTGCGATTAAGCTAGTAGTAAAGTATATAAACTACTATTTATGTTATGTAAGCTGAGGTGTGAACCAGACTTCTCTACTGTGTCAAACAAAAAGTGCATCTATAAAATCTCCAACAGTGCTGAAGTAACTCCTGACACAACCCCCCACTGGTGAGAGTGGGAAAGGATGGGATACAACCTCTGATCAAATATCCATGCTGTGGTTGGATGTTTTCCCTCATACTTCTAATAAATAACCATGTGCTGCTGAAGCCATATGGGGCTGAAGCTACTGCTTCCATGGCCATGAGCTTCCAGCAGCCATGGTCCCTTGTCTACTTCCTAGACAAGGCCAGAGTGTTGCGTGTGCATGTGTGTGTCCATGTGAGGTTGAACAGGAACAACTCATCTTTTCCCCACATCTAAGATATAATACTGTCAGTTTATAACACAAATTGCCTCCTGCATTTCGCTTCATACAACCTGCTCACATGTACTAATGTGCATTTATGCCAGCACCTCTCCTTAGCCCAGCAACGACCATTGTAACTGAATGCGACCAGTCACAGTAACTGGGGAAACCTGATCACTTTGCTGAAGTCATGCAGTTTGGTCAGACAGCTGCTCATTTGTGTTCATCATATTTGTAATAAAATAATAGCCTAATGAAGTACAGGGGAAGGTATGAAGTTTGGAATATGATTAAACTGCCTCCATTGTGCCCCTGAAAGGCCAATTTAACAATTCTTTATTCATTGTACAATCTTTTCACTGAACCTTGAGATGAGAAAATATGTATTTTTAATCTGCCCTTTATTCAAATCAAGAATAAGAGAAATGACAGCTTTGAATGTGCTGCTGGGCTTCTCTATTCAGCTGCTGTGCTGGATGATAAGTAGTGTTGAGTTTATTTGTAAGAAAACATGTGGGAGGTAGGTGTTTTGGGGATAACAAGGACATCATGCTACCCATGAAGGTCTGACATTCTCTGCATGGACACACACATGTACACGCACAAGCACACACAAAAGCATACTTGGCTTGTGTTCATCGTGTGTGTGCATAAGTGTGTGTCTATGTTTGGGAGAGCCTCCTGGGCGAGGACATCTGCTGAGCTAATAAACAATAATCTTGACAAATTGTCACTGTCTGATCACTCAGCCCGCTCTCATAATCACACCACTGAAGAAGCCATCACAGGGACATGACTGACAGCTCTCTGGATCAGTGGAAGGTGTTGCTGGATTAAAGCCCAGCTGCCTGAGGAGAGGACAAAGTGATTCATGGCCAGAGGGCAAACTGGACACAGTGGTTAGGGAAATTAGCAGCGCCACCCACAAACACATCCGTGCCCTTCATTGGGTTGAACACCAGCTGACTGAATGTGAAATGGCTAGCTGCCAAAATAGCCTGGTGCTGTTGGACAAAGATGCCAAACCGGGCAACAAGAGGAACTACGAGGTTAAATAGAGGAGGACGATGACTTATCTTGATCATCATATTGCATTTCCGTGAGCTTTGCTTGCTTCTGACCTTTGCTCCACAGCGACAAAAACACCACAACTACTGTTAGACAATAATAATAATATATATATATACACAGTATATATATACTAGGGCTGGGCGATAAATCGATTTTATCCATTAATTCGAACTTGTGACTTAGGAACATTTCTCAAATTAAAATCTAGATTTTCTTTTTAACTTTGGGCTTCCGTAGTTCGTAGCCGGCTGCGACCTCCCCCCGCGCGTCCTTCTTACAGAGACACACACAGGACAACATCGGCGCGACCGTTAAGTCCGTACTTAAAAAGGGCTCAGTCTCGTCAGTTGATCTGGTTCGGTTTTGCGGAG
>OMNV01004248.1:166118-180372 GCA_900303265.1 Brotula barbata
GAAAATATGAAAATATATATATATATATACATAAAACATATATAGTAATATCATGTACATAATCTATTTGCGTTTTCTTCCTTTCTCGCTTTGTCATAGTGCTTAGTCGGTAATGCACCTTACACTTATCATTTATCCTCCTGAAGACCCTTCATGCTATAGGGTTATAATTGTGTTTATCCTACTGAAGACCCTTTATGCCATTTGAACATATTTGTCTTTATCATTCCAAAGAGGGATTATTTTCATAATTTCAAATGTACTGTGACATCAACTACCATTCAATTGGAGCCCTGGATTCATTAGTAGCCTGTTAGAAATTACTTCAAGGATGACAATTCTGAAGCAAAGTGCAAACATACGTATATATATATATATATATATGCTGCATACTGCATTTCGTTGCTTTGTACCTGTGACTTGTGCAATGACAATAAAGTTGAATCTAATCTAATATATATATATATATATACTGTGTATGTGTGTGTGTATACGTATAAGCTGTCTGTGCAAACAACATGTAACTGCACACAAACACCTTGCGTTTCCCAAAGGCAGGATATGGATAAGTGAATGCTCAACGACTCAGGCGAGGAGTGTTGACAGACTGGCAGAGTGTAAAGGTCATGTGATTTTTAAAAAAAAACTTTGAGGATTCAATCCAATATAAAGGATTTTAATTCCAAGCCACTGACACCGTCAGAGATGATGAAAGCCAGACATCTTCAAATTGCTCTGTCAATCACTGCAACCAACGAAAATGACAAAAACTAAGTAAGAGTATGGAATAATACAGCTAGGAGGAAACAGATTTAACCATATCTGGTATTGATACCATAACCCCCAACTGCCCCCAGCAGTGAAAGAACACTTCATGTAAGCCTGAACTAACATGGAGATATCTGTTCTAAACACCCTCTTTCATCCAAACATCAACACCCAGACATGAAATACCCAAATTATCAGAGTTTTTTTCGCTTTTGTGTGAATTATACATCAGAGAGTGCAGAAATCAGCCTGACGATCATACTCTGAGGGTCTTTTTTCCTTATTCACTCACATACACGCACGCACACACATGCAGGGCTGTACAGAGCGACATTTTTGATCACATATGCTATTAAAAATTATTCTGTGCAAAGAGAAATATGCATCCACTTGCATGTGAGCAAAGTGAGTTGCCCATACTATCCCTTGCTGGAGTAAGGCTTCATGGGAAATGTATTTTGCAGTGTCTCATTGTCTGTTCCAAAGCAACTTCTAAAAGAACTGCATTGCCTGGTAAACGATCCCACCTTAATCGAACACCAAAGGCTACACCAGCTAACAACCTTAAAAGCTTTTTCTTTTTTTTTTGACCAGTAAGTGGTGTTTAAACCATCCACCTGCATGTGCTACAAAGTTTATATTTGTGCTACTGAAACCTTTAGCTTGTGAGCACCAGGGCTACCACCTAATAAAGTAAACATACAGGCCTGCTACAGAAGATACGTATAACGATAAAGGAAATCAATTACTATTACTGTTTCTCTTTTTCATCTTATATTCGAGGAATACAGAGTACCTTGAACTTGTTCACGTCAACGCTGAGAAGTGGACAAGTTAAGATGTCCAACAACAAATATAGTATAAGGTTTCAAACAAGAGACATCAAATACAGCATGCTGGTACACCCTATGGAGACTCACCAATAGGTGTATTCTCATAGATGAGAAGATATGTCTGGAAGTAGTAGTTCAGGAATCGCGGTGGCTGGTTGGAGGCTGTGGGGAAGAGAAAAGGTAATCATGTTTACTTAATTAGACAGTTAGGTGCTAATACACAAGAATGCATAGCAGAAATATGGCATTACAATTATTTGTTTCAATGTAAGAACTCTTTTACTACAACAGTGGGCTACTCACTCAAAGCAAGGCTGCTCCTTGCATGAGATGTAGCAAACTATTCAGTGTATGACACTTTATGACAACCAGTGGCTTCTACTGACATTTTGAGAAGTGCATAGCTTCATAGCCTTTTTTTTTTTTTTTTTTTTGGAGGACAGCTGTCAACACATATGGAAGTTTTCAAAGCCAGAGATATCAACACTTCACAAAGTAATTGTCAAGTTATTGGTATGGATTTTTCCAATGGTCTCCCTTGAGGTGTTCCTTTCTTCTGCTCTCTAAACCAAACAACGACAGTCACCATTCCTTTAAATTTAGCTGCAGAAAATTATGGACAATTCAGTTACTGTCAGTTTGCTTGACAATAAAGAGAGAAATCAAGTTGTGATGATGATCGAGCTGTGTTTCCAGATCCATATAGCAATAGTTCCTGTCAAAGCCTGAGCTTTTTAAGACAAAAACACTTAACTTAGTATGAGGGGAAAAAAATAGAAACACTTCAAAGAGAGATCTACTTTATTTATTAAAAAACAAACAAAAAAAAACATTCAATGACATAGAAAGAAACAATCGTGAAAAATTCCTGACGCGGTTATGGTTGGGCAGCAGTTTATTGGACCCAAGTCTTTCCTGGGATAAAGAAGCAACATAGGATCCTTCACACAGAGAGGACCAAGGACTGAGAAGGGGTGAGGTAAGCTTAGAAGGAGGTGATGTTCACTTTTTAGCCACGTCAATATTAAAATGCACTGGCTAGAACTGTCAGTGAAAGAAGTGGGATTATAGACCTCAGGCATCTTATTTGATACAGTATATTCACAACAGGTGGTGAGGAGGGCGCAAGCCACCTTGACTGACTGGGATCACCGTCTTCACCTCGAATTTCAAATCCTGCCATCTGGCAGGTGTTTAAAATGCACTGCACTCTGCACCAATCTGTACATCAATTCCTATAGCCACTCAGTGTTACTGGCTCTAACTTCATCAATTTGAGGTTTTTTCATTCAAGACAATTGTACTGTTGGTTGATATGCAGTCATCTTTTGCTGTTTTTATGTTTAAGACTCTTCCGGTTAGTCTTTATGCTTTAATGCGTGGATTTTAGATTTTTAGATGTAAACCTCTGTTGTACACCAATTTCTACATTTTGCATGATCACTTTCGTGTCAACATACAAACATTAAACAGAGAGCATCAAATAATCATGGATTGTGATGACACTGCTTCCATTTGGGTGATTATTTTCATGTTTTACTGTTAAAGTATTTACCTCCTTTATTTTCCTTTTCTAATAGCTGGAAAGAGTGTGCACACCTCTGCTCTGTTTTGACTTTTGTGGTGTCAGAATGTAGACCGATATAAGCTGTTTTATTGGGAACAACAGGGAGCGCAGCTGAAGGTCTTTGATCAGCAGAGCATGGAGGCAGACCATAAAGACACTGAATCGAGAGAAGGGGGGGCCGGCCAGGTTGAAGCGCAAGAGCTTGAGAGAGCTTGATAGGGTGAATCAGCCCTTTGAATTGTGGTCTTTTCTTTCATTTCTTCATGCAGAAGAAAATGCTCATCAACAGATTTGCCAATGTGGCTTTCAGCAGGTGCCAAGAACATGGAGTGTGCTTCACAGAATGGGAGGGTTAACAAGCTCCTGTCTATACCTGTGGTGTAATTACTCTGAAGCATTGCATTGAGCTCTGCTAGTGGAATGAGAATAGATTACAACCACAAAATAATCACACAATGATCATCAATCCAATTTGCTGGATCAGGGAGGTAATGCTCAGGAGCAGCAGAGGGTCAGTGTGCTAATGGGTTAGTTAGAGAAAGCAAGTGGAGGGAGGGAGGCAGAGAAGGAAGGGGTGACGGGGAGTTTCAGGCAAGAAAGAAGCAGCAAAAGAGAATGCAAACACAAGATGTGAGTGGAGAGTGAGAGGCAGGAGGCTGGAAGACTCCAGACTTGATAAACTCATTGTGGTTGATGGAAAGAGGTTGTGGCATTCACTTAATAACTTTCTCCGCTGCTTCAGTGCTGTGTGTGATTGGGGGTGTCTCCTGCCTGTCACATCGAGACTGTTACCGTGACTTTCCACAACATCGAAGCACTCTCACTCCCTGTCAGTCAGTCACAGAGAGACATTCAGCACGTAGACAAATACTTAAAAGAACTTCTTCAACTGAAAGCGGCAACAAGAGAGAGCAAGAGTGAATAAATGACAGGGATAAATTGTGAAAAAATGCAGGTGAAGTCAAAAAATAGTGATGGAAAGGTAAAAAAAAGCAGAAGACAGGGACGAGAAATGTTTTCAGGTGTTTTATACTCACTGAACTGAGGAGACGAAGGAGAAGGAAATGTAAAACATTAAAAATCAATCAAAACATTGCATCTCTTAGGGGGCTGCTAGATGCCGTAACTCCGTCTTGGCAAGTAACAGATGACATGAATGGCTGATGACTTGAAAAGGACTTTTTTTGGGAAGATTTCTGGCATTTCTGCTTTAATATGATAGGTACAGTAGACAGACAGACAGGAAGGACAGGGTCAAGAGAGGTGATGACATGCAGCAAATGGCACAGCCAGTGTGGTATTCGCTCCTAACAATTGAGCCATCGACGTGCCTCATGAAAGAAAATTCTTAAACATATGTTAGGCTCTAGGACTAACAAAGGTATATTCAAATATTGATGTTTTAATCTTGGATGCCACATGTTCATAAAGGCAAAGCTAAACTGACAATAGATTTTCCTTTTCAGTGTCCAATATCAAATTGACTGTTTCATAATTTCATACCAAAGATCTGCACCGTACAATGGCTATTTTTGGTTATTATTTCTAATAATATCGTATATCATACTATACTGTAAGTGTGCTGTAAGTATTACAACCTGAATGTATAGCAGTATTGTGCTCGCTTGACAGCTGGGACTCACCTTCACAGAAAGGGTGAAGAATTAGGAAGGGAAGGAGGAGCTTGGCAAATGTCATCCTGCTACCTAAACCTTCACTCCACGGCATCACGTGCACCTGTGGGAGGAAAGAAAGAAAAAAGAACGATTGAAAGAAAAAAAGAAAGAAAAAGAGGTTAGTTCACACAATGGAGTTCACGCTGATATAGATTTAATCTCTATTATGTTAAGTGGGAAATGTGATGCGTATAATTGAGGGGGTAAAATATTCTCTTTCCTGCCAGCTAAAGCAGGTGTTTTCTTATGTGTGTGAGGTGGGGAGGGGTGGTACATTGATGATAGCAAATTCACAGCAAGAGATCATTTACACTGTTTTTTATAGCCATAATCAAGATGTTGCATTGTTAATTGTGTTATAAAGATCACTGTCTGGCACAATGTGAGGAGGAAAAGTAAAGTTTAAATGGAATTTGCAATGTGTTCATTTGGCAGTGGCTTCAACTGTAAGACTGCAATTAATGACACATAAAAACACTTATATGGATGGCATAATTAAGAGCCTTATACAATACTAATGTGTCTGGATGTTTTGTTACCGGTGTTTACTATCAAAGCTGCTGGTAGGAGAGGGAGAAAGCAGACGGTAAACAAGAGTTTTTATTTTAGTGTGATTCACTCCTGTTATTGTACATACTGGCATACCTAAATGGAACAGGGCCATCATTGCTGTTATTAGTAACCTATGTGCATTACCTTGCATGAGATGTCAAAATGTCTGATGTGAAAAAATGCCCAGGGCAGCATGGTTTTATCAGTGACTCATACATTCAGCTAAACAGTAGTTTAGAGGGATGTTTGCTTTCCTAAAACCTCGACCAAGGCTACCTTTCAGTGACCATTTTTTTGTCCACTGTGAGGGGCAGCTCAAACAACCCTCAATGTCTTCAGCGAGTTCAGTCCTTTCATTATTTCTCTCGTCTTTCCCTTTCTCTCCCCCTCACTCGCTTTCTCAAGTCTTTCCCTCCCAGTAAACATCACCTGTCCCAGCGAGGCCTCACTGGTCAGCCGACTCGATCATGACAATTTCATTTTGAAGGGCTATCTTTCTAAATTCTCCCTCTCCCCAAAGCGTGCCGTTTCATCTCACAACGAAACTCTGGCATGTGCACAGACAGCAATGAGCATCCTTCAGGTATCTGACAGCAAAATGACACAAAAAGCTAAATAAGCTACAGAAACCCAAGAGAGAAGCAATAAAATGTAACAAACATCTTGCTGTGTGTTCCTACTTGCTCGCACATCGCTGTGGTGTACTGTGTGGGGAGAGAAAATTTACAGGCAAGTAAAAAAAAAGTAGTAAGGTAAAGCATAGTCTCTGTCATTGCTCATTGTCAGTTTGAATGGGCACATTTGTTTTCATTTGTATTCATTTGGATCCTTGTTTCCCCTGTATCATTGTATTCAATTTATCTAAAACTGCAACCAGAATTACTATTTCTGGGACACGTTTTTTACCTTCCCTACACCTTCCCTTTCTTCCTTCATTCCTTGTCTCAATCCAATAATATCATACACACGCATGAGGTATCATTACCTGGAGCACTTTAGAGCCACCAAATCTATTGACACACACCACATAACACGGCACACCATGTTCAGGCTGATCGGCTTGGATTGAGCACAATCAATAAGGCACATTCTCAGCTTTAGGCTAATTGAAAGATACATTTTGAAAATTTAAAAAAAAAAAATGTTGAAACCAAATTAGGTCTTTTTTTTCTTTGTGTTTTTTTTTCATTTTTTTTTTACATCTCCCTAGTATGACAACACATTCCTACACAAAAAGTTATTTATCTTGATAAACCACTCTGATGTAATGCTTTAAAACTGTAAAAGGTATAATGAGTTACCACCATCCATAATATCTAACATAATTAAATGTTGTTATTATTTAACTTATATTAAATAATTCTATTAAGCTGTTCCCTGTTCTACTACTCTTTTGGTTAATACTCACCCTAGCCATATACCAAAAGTACATTACATCTTCTCCATTGCACTGTTATCCAGAGCCTTCACTCATCCTTTATCCAAATGCTAAACGACATTTCTGCTTTTCTGAAATGACGTATGGGCGTACATGAGTGATGGAAACAGGCTAAGACAGACACGATTCAGTTTGAAAGAACTGAAGCTTCAAAGTGCAACTAATCCCTGGGATACGGAACAACAATTCTAACCCCCTATCATCACAGGCCACCATCACAGGCCCTCATTTTAAAACGGTCAACCTATTATTTTGAGGAAAAACATTAAAAACATGCTTAGATGGCTTGTATGTCATTTGCAACTTTTTAATGCTACTAATGTTATCTTTCAGTATCACTAACCCTACAATAACCAAGAGCCACGGTCTGCCATTAGTTCCCTCTGGCTTTATACGGGTGATTGGTGTGTGACCAAACAATGTGCGGTTTATGAGGCATAAGTTCAGAGTCATTGGAACAATGACCCAGCGAGGGGTGGCTATGGCAATCACCAGGTACCCTGGTTGCAGCCCATTGCTCCCATAATTAAGCCTAGTCTTGTATTTTTGTATATTTGCATGAACCACACCTGAGCGGGGCTAGTACATATTATACAGAGTACACGATTTTCACAACACACTTTACACAATCAGTAAACATACAAAAGTGTAAGAGTTTAAACAGCCCTTTTGGTGGAGGTGAATTACAATTAGTCTACAACTAAGATACAGTTTAAGATATAGATTTTAGATTTAGCTGACACTAGATTAGAGATGGAAGTCTAAGCAGTGAGGTGGTCCTCAAGCTCCATCACTGTCCCTCTCTTTTGCCTCCACTGTCACTATCGATCAATCCCTGACTTCCATCACTCTCTTTTTCTGTGTCAAATTCACTGCTCATCCTCTGCCCTCTCTGTCCACACCATCTCTAGCTATCTCAGATGCAAGGCCCAGGTTTGACTCGTTCTACCTGCATTGATTTTTTCCCCCGCTTCGTATCCACTATTTTATTCTCCTTTCTGTTCTTTGTCTTGTTCGTTTTGGCCCTCGTTTCATTCTTTTTGATTTATTACACATCTAGCTCCAAATATGAATGCAGTTTTGGTCTTTGTAAACTATTGCTTATTGTTTTGCCAAGATTTGACAGTCAGGTCTCCGGTGTGCTTAAAGTAAAATGTCAACAAAATAAATCCTATAAGTGTCATACATATTTGTGTCGTCCTGTTATGTATTTTATTTCACACTAGTGTGTCATATTTATAGAACATGCGTTATGTTATATATTAATAATTTCTGCATTTATTTTTCATAAAAGGCTGACTTCAAATTTAGCATTTTGCACCAATTATAACATCAGTGATTCATCTATTGTATTAATTATTTATCCGTTTCTCAGATTTACATAGACAGCATTTGAAAAAGCACAAAAATACATTCACTGTCTATTCCCATAGTACCTTGTCAATGTGCCCAAGATATTCCCTTTGATCCAGATCATAAGTCAAAATACCTAAAGAGACCTACAGAATGGCCATTAGTAACATACAGTGCCCACTGGGGGAAGCTTAGGGTGAGATCCAGGTGTATTTAATGAGGATTGCAGTTCTACAATTTATCCAATAGTAATGTGTGATTAAGGCAGTAAGGAGTAATATCTGGACCTGACGGTGCTCTCTTCTGCCTGCCGGCATGGCTGTGTCTCCCATCTTTCAGCACTCAATATTATTGATTACATGGCAATTGTGTCTGACTTGCTGTAACCTCAAAGGCACCCTTCAAACAGGGCGCAGTGAGCCTCGGCCAGCAGTCAAATCTGGATTATCACAGCAAATCAATGGCAGATTTCTGGCCACCCTCTGTCCTCATGAAAAAGCCATCACTCATTAGCACAGTGATCACAGACAGATTAGAAGGCATTTGGCATTGTCAGGGAGAAGGCAGGGACAGTACTGCTCTGGTGAGCTGAGTAATGTCTTCATTCCTGCACTCCCCATCTTTTCATCTCCAAGATGACACACAGTGCTTTCTGAAAGCCTTACACAGCAACCCTCGCTCACGTGACAAGACTGGAATGTAAATGGGGTGGTATTGGGACTGAATAGCAGACAGTCCATCCAAAGTAGCAATAATAATCAAACACACACGGCACAGTGATGCTGATCAAACTTTTCACTTTGTTTATATAGCATGACACACAGTACAGCATTGTGGCGAGTTTCTTTCGAACACAAATCGTGGTTTGCTATCAACTCACTGACCAAACTCAAACTGCAAGCCTACCCAAAATATTTTAATGAGTTGGAAAATGTGACATGAACAATTTCGATTTTAGCAGATCTGAAGCAATCCCCTGCTGTTTTGCTTATTCAAAAAACAGCTGTACTGAAGTCTCCCCTCAATAAATGATCACTAACTGACTCCCCGCCTGGAGAACAGAAGCTGGGGAACCGTCAGATACATGCCAAGACAAACTGTGTTCTGCCACAAAACATAGTACCTACGTCTTTCATTCTGTATGGGATGTTAGGATTAATCCATGTTGAATGACTACTGGCTAAAAATAATTATTTGTCAATATGACCCCACATTTCACTCTTAATGCTTAACATGAATGATGTAAGATAAATGCTAATTGAACACATGACCTGAGTAATATAAAACTATTGTGAAAAATATGCATTATTTTTAAGGTTGCCACACCTTTGTCAATGTTTTGTTAGTCCTAATGAATCTTTTAACTCTTCATATATATCAAATTGGGTGAAATAGAACAGATTAAAATGATTATACAGAAATTTGGAATATGAGTACAAATATTGATCATTATATTAGTTTTCACTGTAAATACTACATTAATCCGTTATCAAATAATCAATAGTGACATTAATAATTCACTGACAAGTAAAGATAAACGAACTGTATGGGAATGCTGCCTGGTATTGGATGTCCAGCGACCACAAACACCTCACACACACATAATAAACTCTCCTTTGTTGACCGACACCAAGATGTGTGTAGTGTGCATGTGAGAGAGAAGGTGAGAAGCCTCTACGTGTATCACACGCTCACACACAGCCAAGCAAAGAGTCAAGTTCATTGTCAGTACACACGAACACAATTAATGGTGCAGCGATAGGCTGACGGTCCATATGGAAAAACAGCTACAGCTCACACACAACTTCTGTCTCTGTGCATGACTGACGATCAAGACATATGCTGGGAGACATATCATTATTAAGATTATGATTATTAACTAAACTAGTGATTATTAATTCATCCAGTCATTACTTACAGTGTTGTTTCATATACCATGAAGTTATTTTGCAAAGACGATGGATTGATTTTCAGATTTTCAGCTGATTTCCATAACCGTTCACATACTCCGGGAGCTAGATGTCAAAAGGTTGAAGTTGTTATTCTGGAGCCTATCCCAGCTGTCACTGGACGAGAGGCAGGTTACACCCTAAACAGTTTGCCAGTCTATCACAGGGCTAACACAGAGACAGACAATTTAATCACACTCACGAGTACACCTATGGGAAATTTTGAGATTCCAGCTCATCGAAGCTGCGTGTCCTTGGAGGTGCGCGGAAACCAGAGCGCCCGGAGGAAACCCACACAGCCATGGAGAGAACACGCAAACTCCACACGCAGGCTAAGTTGGTCCGAGCTGGATTCAGACCCAGGACCATCTAGCTGTGAGGTGACAGTGCTAACCCAAAGCAATTTTAGCTTTCTGGTTTTAGGCTTTCAGTGTTTTGTGGACAAACTGTGGTAAGAGCATAAAAACACACTATGAATTTCTCCCCTCATCCATCTAGTGATAAAAAGGGCACAGATCAATAATGCTGTCATACCACTCTTGTCCAATTTTCTTTTGTGCTATACTGAATCACAATGCTTTCAGCTACATTTCTATTTCACTATCTAGGATCAGACAACCTTTAACACAAGAGATAATGAGCTATAATGTTAATCAATTTCCGCATGTTTACACTGTAAGCATTGCAGCAGGCTATTTATCTGAGAGCATGTTTGCCTTGACTCTGCATTGAGCAATCAACAAATTTCATGCCTCCGTGGTGTGAACGGATTGCTTTTTCTGCAAATTCTGATTTATTAAAATGGCTGTTTCTTAGCCAGGCTTTCTTTTCACTTTCCTATTATCCACTGCAATTAGCTCGGAAAAGTTGTCCCCGCAGAGGCCCGTGCGTACATCAGACAGCTGTGTCATAGGGCATGCGATAGCCCGAAGAGACTCATTCATCTCCTTTTGTCTCTGTCTTTGTTAGGGCCCAGTCATTTCACCTCTGCAACAGCTGACCGTTTCTATCCAAGTTGACAGATCAAAACACACCATTTAGTAGGTCCTCTCCAGCACGGGTGACCTTTGCATCTCAACCGCATTCAGCTCTACCTCTCATCTCGCTTCAACCTCATTGTTTTTCCTCCCCTCCTATCTCTCCGTGTGCTGTTTCAGCTCCACTGCAGGGCAGCACTCCATGCGTAAATACCAACAACGAGGATTTGTCACACAACACAGCTGCCATTAAATTGCCGTTTGTTTGTTTTACACATTTGTTTTTCCAGGGAAGACTATGATTTGATATAGTAAATGCGTCTGGCTGAGATATGAATTCCTAGTGTAACGAGGGAAATTAAATACTGTTTTTTGTTTTGTTTTTAATAAATATTTACTTAAATAACTCAAAATAGGAGCTAACAAAGTGGGATCTATCATCTTAGAACACTGATCGTGATTGTGAGCATTTTGTCCACCATGCCAAATTCAGAAATTGAAGCAGGCTGTCTCATAAGGATGGCAGCATGCGGGAATTGATGGTCCACCAGTAATGTAACTGGCCGAGCAGAATCATCTCAGCCTCCCTCTCCTCTCCAACCTGTTTTCTTCAGTTCTGCCTGGCTACCTTGGTTGATTTAATGACCACATACAGATGGACTACAGTAAAGAGGGTAGGAAGTGTACAACAACCATTATCATACGTGCAGGAATGTCCAGTGGACATCAAAAGCCAGGCTACAAAAGGCAAAAAAATAGTAGACATTTTAAAGGAATGAGACCTGTGTTTAAAGCTGTCATAGAAAGAATGTGGCACTGCGACCATTTGGTGCATTGTGCCAGCAGTGCGTTTCACATAATAAATGTGATCCCAAAAAAGATTCAACACTAAACATTTTATCATCGTGAAACACACTGACAGTGTATTCAAATGGAATAAAAGGAAAAGAAAAAGGGGGGAAAAAATGGTAATAATCAAGCGTCATAGGAATTAAAAATAAAATAAATGAATAACTTGAATGGTCTCGTCTGACGTTTACTCCAAACCTGTCCAGATCCCTTCACAATTGACAATCGCTGTCTTTTCCATATCCTCCCATTCCTTCCCTCCGTCTCTTTCCAGCTGCAGTTTTACCATTCTGCCAAATCTAAAATGCTTCTATTCTTTCTTGTTCTCATAGCCCACTCTGCTCACACCCTGAGACCTTATAGGACAGTCCAACAGAGTCACTGTATCTGCAATTCATTCCTCTATCCCCCCATATTGGATTTCATTTGAGCCTGTCAGTCAATGCACCTGTCAGATCTGGAGTCATTTTTTCGTCTCTCTCGTATTCTCAATGAATTCTGTGAGTGACAGACACTCAGAAAGGGCAACTGTCAGAGGCATGCTTTCCCCACATAATGCATTAGAAACAGCACCAGTTTCTCTCCACTTTATCATACACATAATTTATAAAATCTGACTCCTTGGTGTTGTGCACATCTTTTATTGTATATTTTAACTTTATAGCAGAGGTGACAACAGCAGCGCATTGTGTTTATTCACTGGTAAACTATTGTGGGCACAACTGTGAACGTGTAGCGCTGAACTAAATTTCCATTTATCATCTTTTGACATGAATATCCAATGACGGTACAGGAGGCATGGACAAAGATTCTGTTTCCCTTAAATACATTTTGTATACAAGCTAAGCTGTAAGCCATGGAAGAAGAGTAGAATTAATTAAAATGTATGAATGTGTTAAACAAGAGTCATTCTGAAATCTGCAAATTGCAGAATTTGTAACCAAGGTATTTGATGACATTTCTTATTATCTTTGAAATCATCGAAACAAAGATGCTGAGCTTTATCAGGCACAAGAGGCTCAGGAAAACACTGCATGTTTGTGTTTTTAATTTCACACTTTTTAATGTACACTGCAGAAACCAGAGCTCACCACACCCATCCATGAATCGCGATAAAGTAAATTATACTGATGGGGAAATGGTGATTATATATAAATGCGGACTAGTTTTATCACAATGTCCAGTCATTAGATTTAGAGTGGTTGAAATAGTAAAATAATTTCATTTGCTACATTTCATCAGTCACGATTACTAATATTCTACTAAAATTAAAACAAAACACAATTACAGTTAGAGTTATATCGTAATGTGAACTTAATGACAACTTGAGTAAAACAAATACCGTTTGAAAAGAATGAGGACTCCAACTGAGATCACCCGAAGACTTCAATTACCTGCTGCAAAAAAACTGCAGTCTATTAGCCTGCAGAGTCACTGTCCTCCTGCAATCTCACTGCATGAAGAAGTTGGAGAAGTTGGTGCTCTCCTATCTACAGGTGCAACGTGGTAAGAACTGGAATGACCTTGGTGATGGGATAGAGGATGGAATTCTTGAACTGAGCGGTATTCCCCTTTAATCTGGCTCTGCGACGCTGCCGCGTTCAGGTGACACATGAATAAATAAGTGCGCACCAGCAGGCACCTCTTGAGTCACCAGGGCTACCTGAGATAACACTGTACACCTGACACCGCTGTGTAAGCATGCACATTACGTATATTATGTACAAACGCAATGCACCGCATGTAAAGATTGCCTAGACACCCTAAAAGAATGACAACTATAAGAGAAAAACTGGATCAGGAGCAGAGAACATACCTGCAATAACGAAAGGGTGCGATTTAATTTGGGTGCAAAACCTCACAGTAGTATAGCGGCAGATAATTAAAACAGCATTTATATCACCGCTAAAGAACTTTAAAGAACTCCGCGTCTGTGTTGAAATTCACGCAAATTACGGCAATGTAACCGTACACCAAACTAAAGGAAACATGCGCGTAAAAGTAACGAATTGCGCGCAACCCCTGTGGGTAGGAGATGTTCAACTTCAGCATGGAGAAAACGTCCTGACTGCATGAAAACGTCTCCTGCGCCGCAGTGTTCACTCAAAATTGTTTCATTCTAACCATGTCATCATCATACTGTCCTACCTGCCTCGTCCGTGTCCGTCGCCGGCTGTGCGCCTTTAGATTCAATTGCCTGTCCTGCCGTGACGCGTTACCAAGAGACTCTACCCTCTCTGTCTCTAGCTCTCACTTTCACCCCCCCCCCCCCCCCCCCCCCCCCCTCATCTT
>OMNV01004248.1:185765-200195 GCA_900303265.1 Brotula barbata
CGCATCCTGGAAAACCTGGCACTCCAGCTTTCTGGCAGCTGGTATCGATATAGCCATTCTCTGTGAGGTAAGATGTTAATCTCTTGGCCATAACTGCAAGTAAGTACACATCAGCCAAACTACAGTGTACACCGGGGATTAGATAATCATCCAGTTTAGAATTACGCCCAATTATTCGCAGAGGAGCAAAGGATGTGTTATGTTACGTTCATAATCATTCATAACCCACCACTGTTATTCTACTTTGTGCAAATAAGATTTTTTCCAATGTTCTTTCACTCTAATGCCAAATACAATTTATATTTTATATGAGCAAGAAGCTACCCCAGTTGAATTAATGCAGAGAGGGACAGGGACCATGTTGGAGCAGCGTTAAATAAATAAATCTAATGTCAAAAGAAGACAAAGTCAAGACTTGGCACATCTGGGTCTCACAGTGGGATGGAGAGGAAAGAGTTTTGGTCTTGAGAATCAACCATGAGCGTGGGACTTGCAAACCCTTGATAAATACTACAGATTTGTACGTGATGTAACATGAATGGGGTTGATGTGGTTGAATTTCATGGGGATTGCCATTGTTAATTCATTGGGAATATTGATTGTCTGATTCATTCAATGTTTTATTCAGTCACTGTTTACCTGTGTACCCCACAGTGACATCTGGGAGACACAGCAGTGTCTGCAGATTTTTCATTCAGCACACAAATGCTATTTTTATTCATTCAGTCAGATTCAGCGTGTTAAATCTATAAGTATGCATTTTGGTGTCAGTCTGCGAGCGAGATAGTCACAGTCGCTCTGTTTGTATAGGTCTTCTGTACTGAATAAAGTCAAGTTTTTGGGCGTCCAGCAAACTAAGAAACCTCTTATCTCATTTTTTCTGGTTGTCAGTCCCATGTCTGTTGTTTATTTAAGTACTGCCGTCTTTCAGTTCTGTCTTTGAGTGAAAAAGTTTTCCGTTTCTATCAGCATGAGATCACTACATGAGTTTAACCGCATTTTCAAAGTTAAATCCTGAGCTCACTTGCATCATTGTGTTTATGTCTCACTGGCTGTGCTTGTTTAAAGTATCATCATATCAATCATATATATCAAGTTCCCCCCGTGTGTAAGGAGTGTACTTTTCAAGATACACAACAAGTGTTTGCAAATGTTCACTGGCTTATTTTGCATTTCCAAACGTGCCAAAACATTTGTTTAACAGAGTAGATAATGAACAAGGATTAAATTATAGGCAAATAGAACCAACACATTCTTTAATGAACATTCTAAACCCTTCTTTGCTGTGACAACAACACGCGAACAAAGATGATGAAATGTCAGTGAAACACATCCCTACGACTGTGAGTGACTTTGATGGGAAAAGGCAGTTTTTTTAATTGTTACAGAAGGATGCAGAATGATGACACTGCTATGCTTTAAAGAGTTATAGTTCAAGGAGTTTGAAAGTTATTTTTCTGATATCAAAGATCATGTAGAGGCGATCAGATGTCAATCATTTGTTGTTTTCGGGCTTGTGTTGCAAACAATGTCAGTTTTGTTTGTATTTATTTATATGTAACTGATGAGACACTTTGATTGAGAAGATGCGATTTGGGCATTTTCGATATAGATCACGACAGAAGCTCAGCACAGGGTGGCACTGACATGATGATAGTGTTTACAGCTACCGCATTGAATGCTGTCAAACAGATGTGTTGGATAGCACACCATGGGGAAATAATTCCGTATCTAGGTTGGGTTTTGACACAGATGGCTGGTTCTGTTTTCATGCAACAGAAGGAGCAGTGTGGTTTGTATCTCTTAAATTCATATTCGAAAATGAAATTACTGGGAGCCGTTTGGCATCAAAGGAGCGTAATTTGCCCGGAGGAGAGAAGAGGCAGTGTCAGGACAGCTCCCTCCATTTGGTGCTCCCTTCTCTCTTTTACTTACAGTAATTACATATTATCCTTAATGGAGTTTCACTGTCACCAGGCGCTTGGATTCAGAAACAAATTTCTGTAATTGGACATCAGTGGAAAGACAACACATTTCATTTGATCCTCCTCTTTTTGTCTGTCTTGTTGATCTGTTTTTTGTTTCATTTTCAGGGATAAATTTTCATGGCAATGTGTTTTTCGCCAGCACCAATATATAATAAGTATGCAGTACATTTGAATATACATATATAAAAAAAATGCATACAAATGCTATGTTTATAAAATGTTTGGCGTTGTTTGACCGACTTTCTGACACACTAACAGCATACCAAATGATAAGTACACGCCAATCATTTATTCCTCGTTCTTGAATCCCACTCCAGGGTCAGGATTGTGACCCACTAAAAGAACACGCCCATGTATCCGGCATTATAAAACCCATTACCAAAAGACTCTAACATTATGCACACTGATACATTCTCAAGGCTTACAGAGAGCGATTATCTGTCTGGTGACAGGTTGAAGGTAATAACAGTGTCATTACTGACCTTTCCCAAAAGGTTGCATAATATCACTGAACTATGATGAGACTTTAGAAGTCTTGTTTTTCATTTAATTAGAGAATCCTATCTTCCCATGCCTTTTACACCTAACTGCTCCTCCCTAATGAATGTTTTTGAGCTCACCCAAATGTGAGAACAGAAGATAAAGCGCCAAGCTGTGAGAATTGTTATCATTCACGTCCAAAAACACTTCACTTTAGTGCTCTTTTGGTATGCTTCTCTATTCATAACTCACTCCGATTTCCCCTCTTTTTCTCTCTCTCACTGCTCTACGAATTGCCAATATTTTCTCATTAGATGTGAGAATATAGGGGAAATATTTTGCCACCTTCTTTTCAACATCTGATGTGTTGATTAGCTCATTCTGACACCGCATGCCTCATTAGGTACAACATATGTAATTCAGTCTGGAACGTAGCAAAGTATTCTTCAAACAGTGAATCCCTAAGATGGCCCTAGGATAGTATTGACTGCTTCATGTCAAGTGGTGCCGAGTCATATTGTTTTTACAAAGAAGCAACACATAAGCATAATTGAGATGGAAATTACACGTGTTCCAGTTTTGTGTTTACTCTATATTCTCATCCCTACTTAAGAGTACTTGAGCTTCTTTAGAGCAGAATGCTTGAGTGGAGTAGTGGAGGACAATCATGGAACTGCCAGCAAACAAGAGTCTATGTAATCAGCAAGATAGTGTTTCTGTAAATCAATAAACTATATTACCCACGGCCTTGTTTTAGTATAACGGGATTGTTGTATAGATTCTTATACCTTTCAATTCTAGTCTTATCTGTGAAGCCACAGTATCACGTCCGGTAGATGAATCTTCTAGAGCTAGAATAACTGCAAAAACACGATACATCACATTGCATGACTCTCTCATTCGCGTCACACCTTCATGTGAGAACACACATTCACACTCATACTGACTTTGGGGAATATTCCAGTTATTTCAGCTGTAAGTCATTTCATAAAGGAAAACATGCCATCAGTGAGAAAGTTGCAACCCAATATTTCCCTCTTGTAGTAATAGGTTTGACTTTACATCAGTGTGTCATTGTCAAAGGCAGAACTAATGGGTGACATTAAGTAGCAATTACACTGATGGCATTAGCGCTGATAAATGTTATGAAGATGGGATTAGTCAAGCTGTATTATGTTTTAATACCCAAAACGTGTTCCTCTGTGTAGCAAAATGCACCAAAACGTATTTTCCCATCCACAAACTTCTCACTTTTTCATCGAGTTTCATTTCAGATCATACAAAATCATTTGTTTCCAAGGCAGCAATCAGTCAAGTTCTCTAAATGCTTGACAAAGTACGTGAAATACTCGAGTGGTTTTATCTCAGCCTGCTTTTGGGCCTGCCCAGTTAAATGTCACACCGTTGTAACTCTAATCGAGAAAATCAGATGAATACTTTAAATTTTGCGTGAAATTGGTTTTGGCATTTTTATACAAAGTGTGTCAGAGATACTTTGTGATGAAAATTATTTAACTCTGATTTCACAGTTTGCGTGTGTTTGTGTTATTCTATATGCAAATCAGCATAACAGTCTCTCACTCGTGTCTTCCAGAAGAAAGGACGAGGGGAACGACAGAAGATCGTTCATTCAACGTCTCCCTGCAACGCTACAGACGCTGGAATGTGCTTTGTGTCTTGATTTTTTTTTTTTAATTATATATATATATATATTCTCAAAACGGTTCCTCATCTTCTGTAATTCAATTTCGTCCCATCAAACTCCATCACAAGTTTGGGCAGACAGACAGGATGAAAGTCACAGCTTTCATTCTGGTTTACAGTTGGTGGAAAATGATGGCGGTTACATATCAGAGAAAATAAGATAATCCTTCAATTTGCCTAAATTTGCATTGGGTATTCTAGGCATGGAGGGACCCCCCGCAGACACTAATGCGTGAATTTGTCAGCAAAATCCTATCTTACTCCAAACTACACTGTTGCCTGTGTGTCAAACCAGGAATTTGTCAACTGAGACGTGCTATTTGTCCACCTTCTCAACATAAAAAGTGCACTGTGATATTAAAATCTTTAATACCAATGATAGTTCATCCCAAATGCCATTTCTGTCATCTACACACCCGTAATGTCAACACAAACGCTGGTGAACATTGTATGGAGCTGTAGAGATGATTTAGACAGACAGTTGCGGTGGTGCTTTGGTTTGAATGAATTAATCTGTCATTTGAATTTGCATTTTGCCAGATGGGCGGTCTGTTTGAGATGTTTACTCATTGTTTGCTGCTGCTTACCTCGGGGCTCCCTCGGTGGTGTGGTTTAATACGGTGTGGTAAAGTATTTTTCTGCAGATTATTCTGTTTGACTTCTCAGGGATGGGCAAGAATACCTAAAAATGTATTTTGATAGAAAAAGCAAAATGCCTTTACAATGAATGTATCAAAATAAACTGCAAAATACTTCTGTTCAAAATAAAAAAAATAAAATACTGTATTTTGTCTTTTGAAAGTACAAAAAAACATTTGGTGCAAAATCTAAATCTTATTTTTAAAATGTGCCACAATTGCATCTAGTTTCAGCCAAACTTTTTCATCTGCTAATAAAGAGACAAACAAATTAACTAATGGTGAAAACATGACATCGTTGGCAGAGGTCATGCTAATAATGAAATGTATAAGTATGTAAATAATCAAATCCACTAGAATCTAATGCAGCATTGAGATTACATTACCTACATTACAAATAGGTTGATTAATAACGGACAACTAACACGGAATGCTTTTTTCTCAAAATCCTGTCATCAATTCATCTGTGTCTCACCACATGATGATACCTGTTGCTACTGCTGGTCATGTGACCTGCTGCTGTGTTTTGACAGTCTTCTCTTATCTATATATGAGTGCTCATAGATGATAGTTGTGTTTGTAGTTTGTAAATTGTAAACAGAAAAATGCGGTTAGAGAATACAATGTACAAATTAGCACAGCTTTTATCCACATCATCATCATATCACTACATATGAAAAGTGGTCAGCTAAGTTAACAGCTCACAAGTCTAGAGAACCGATGACACAAGAGTCCTGTATACTAAAGTGTATTCATGGATTGATGACAGGGAGTGTGTGAAAGCTGTCGGGGCATCAGTGAGTTAGAGTCGAAAACTGCCCTCTGGTTTCCTCCCCTGTGGGAAATTACTGTTGTGTAAATCAAAACATGTATTGTACATCATAAAGCAGAATGGCAGAACAGATCAGCTGAAGACCTAAAGACCTGCAGGTCCGACTGATTGAATCGGGGACATGGACAGATTGACAATGATGACTGGAACTAAACAGGAAAGAATCTGTTTCATGTGGGAGCAATAAACAAACATGCTGCTTGCGTGATAGAAAGGCTTCTCGGAGAAAGTAAGATAATATTTGAAATACAAATTAGAGATGCATCAGACGCTGTGCAGGGTTTTGCCAGATGCACAATGGAGACATTGTGCTATACAGAGTGAAGCACAGGCGTCAAGGGGATCAGCCCTGAACTACACATGGCTTTGGTGTGTTGTTTCATCATCTCAAGGCTCTGAAAGAAAAGCTGTTCTCTGCACTCTGTGAACAGATTGGAGGGGATCATTTAGCTCTGGAGTTTTCACAGCAAGACAAAGTGGCTCTCTCAATGCGTTCGTCTCCTTAAAGCCAAAATCCAATCAAGGTTTTGCACAATCTTGTTCAGTTAGAAAAATGTACAAAACACAAACATTTGTTATATAGTTGCGCGGTTGCGATCAAAATTTAGATACTTGTTTGTCAGCTTATTTGCTATGCCTTCTTTTAATAACGTTCATTTTGAAAATCAAGCATGTTATGTTGATGCAATGCGCTAATAAATGTTCTCTTAGATTTAGCACAGCAGTGATTACCTTTAGTTTATAGAATGAATGACACACACGTACGCAGGCCTTTGCCGTGCTTGTTATCCCACCGTTCTGCATTATGTCATAATCAATGATATTAAGATGGTATCATATCTTGTTTGCTATGTTATCAATCTGCATTACCCTATCTTGTCATCTTGTTAATATGCCAAGACCTGTTACAAAAGTGGAAATGTACACTCGCTATTATAGGTTTATACAAAAAGAGTCAAATTTGAAAATTCTAAGTGTGTAAAACGTACACATGAGCTGCAACTGCACAGCTGAGTTGGGAGCAAAAACAGATGGTGCTTGATGATTGGATGTAATCTGAGGTAGAGCTAGCAGTCCATGGAGAGGGGAGAGAGAGAGTAACAAAGCGTAACAAGTGACACCGTTAACTTTTTTTAAAAACACTAATAGAAGCCTCAGCTGTTTGTTCACCTTCTGAACGTTGTGATAAAAAGCTATGATCTCTCTGTTGCTTCTCGTTGACTTCGTCGGCGTGCCGTTGGAAGTGCACGCTCGGCTCTCACACAGACAAACAAATGCGAGCCAGAAATATTTGTGAATGAGGCCAGTGTTTTGGTGAGCAACATTGCATGCAAACAAAGCCGTCTGTGTGTAACCCAAGAATTTTGGCGTGTAAGTAAAAATTCCCTTCTCTGGGGCATTGAATAAAACAGTGCAGCCTGTTGTTGTCGTGTAACAGATTAAGAAAATGTTTAGTAGGTGTTACAGTTATTGCAGGTACGACAGATTAAAAGCAATCATATCAAAATTAGTCATCATAATTTAGTACGTCAAGCCATTAAACCCAAATGTTAGACCGTGGTCAGGGGACCATTTTAGGAGACTTTAGTTTTAGTTTGTGCTTTTCCTCTCTGTGTCCAACCCAACACCTCACCAGGCGATTCCACTCATATGCTAGAATGTCCTCAAGGTGGAGAGTCAACCTTGATTGCCAAATTGTTCTTTGTTTATGGATGTCTGCCCGTCTGGTGCAGATCTTTTCCACCATAACCAATTATTCCTGTCACCGGAGAAAGACACGTTCACAGCAACGATTTTGTTGGTCGGACCTTCTGTCAAGACGCCAAGCAGTCAGAGCGAGACGTATGAACAAAGAGCACATTTATTCAAATCAGGAACTGGAAACAAGAAAACACTCACAGATCAAAGTAATTATACAGTATATCCAGAGAACCAGAGTCTGAAACGAAACACAACGTGCTGAACACACAAACTGACGAAACTAAACTGGAAAGACATGTTCATTAATGATGGCGTGCAGGTGACGGTGGTGATGAACACGTGTGGGTCATGGTGGCTGGTGATGCAGTGGTGTGTAGAGTGGAGGGTGCCCACACATCAGACTGGGAGTTCCAGGGATAAGACCTGGACTCTGGCTGGCTTCGTTCTCCATAACTCCCTCCAGGTTCACCCTCTGTGAGATGTTTCCCACCTCGTCCAGGCTCCCCGTGCTCCCAGCCCCTTTCTTCCACTTCCATCTTCCTGATCACTTGCTGCATCAGGTTTCTTCTTCCTGCGCTGTCAGCTCTGGCCCAGCTGGTGCTTTGTTTTGTGTCAAGTCCCTGTCTGCCTTGGCAGATGTTTCCCACAATATCCACATGCTGCAATCTGCTTCTCTGCCTGCCTCGCCATTTGGAGGCTTCCCATATCTTTCCAGGTCTAACCTGGATTCTAGCGTCTCTGATTGAGAGGTCTGTGGAGGGGGCCAGACTATCATCCTGGCCCACCCTGCTCATAATAATGTTGTTGAACCATAAATGTCATTATCTGCAGTCAGCTGTCTTTTTTGTCTTTTTTTTTTTCTTTTCTTTTTAATCCATATTGATGTTCACAAACTGGACTCAGATGGACTCATATCTTCTTCTCAACCGGAAGGGTGCAGTTCTCTTTCAGTTCTTTGATAGTTTTGTTTTGAGCTTCTACTATAAGCTTCAACACTTTGTTCTCCTCCTGATAGCTCTGATTATCCATTTCCTTTTGCCTCAAATGATTCCCCAGCTCCACTTTCCCCAGCGCTACGTTCATCTTCTCCGCTAACAACCGCACGTTTTCCTCAGCCAGAAGGGTGGAGTGCTTCTTCAGCTCTTCCATTGTTTTGTTTTGAGTCTCTAAGAGAAGCTTCAGCTGATTGTTCCCTTCTTGACACTTCTGATTGTCCATCTCCTTTTCCCTCAGATCTTTGTCCTCCAGCGATGAGTTGTTCTCCACAAACAACCATATTGTTTCTGCAGCCAGAAGCGTAGAGTTCTCCTTAAGCTCTTCGATTGTTTTGTTTTGAGTCTTCAACATAAACAGCAGCTGTTTGTGCTCGCCTTGACAGTTCTGATTATTCTTCTCCTTTTCACTCAAACAGTTCCTCAGCTTCTTGTTCATCAGTTTTGACTTCTTCTCTGCTAACGCCCGTACCTTTTCCTCAGCCAGCAGGGTGAAGTTCTCCTTCAGCTCTTTGATGATCCTAGTCTGAATCTCTAATAGAAGATTCAGCTGTTTGTTGTTCTCTTGACAGCTCTGATCATCTATCTCCTTTTGTTTCAAACACATCCTCAGGTCCTGCTCCTTCTTCTCTATCAACATCCACACCTTTTCCTCACCGAGAAGGATGGAGTTCTCCTTCAGGTATTTGATTGTTTTGTTTTGAGTCTCTAATAGAAGCTGCAGCGCCTTGTTTTTGTCCTGACAGCTCTGATTATCCTTCTCCCTTTGCCTCAAACACATCCTCAGGTCCTCCTGCTCGTGGCTTGACTTCTTCTCTGTTAACAGCTGCACCTTTTCCTCAGCCTGAGGAGTGGGATTCTCTCTCATTTCTTTGATTGTTTTGTTTTGAGTCTCTACCAGACACTGCAGCTGACTGTTCTGATTATGCTTCTCCTTTTGTCTCCAATGAGTTCTCATCTGGTTCTCCAGCGTTGGCAACGTTAAGTTGTGCAAAGATGAGTTGAGTAGCAGATTCTGGTGGATGCAGTCTTTTGTCAGAATAATTTGATGGTCCGCCGGTACACTCACACGCACAAATGAGACAGCCAAGCTAAAAATGATAGAATGAACAAAAATGATGGCAAGCATTTCTCTCTTAACCAGCCAGAATGCCCTCTTTTGCTGGTTATCGGGGCATTTGATGTCACTCTCAGTTGCAACATTATCAGCAGCACCGCAGCTATCAGGTTCCCTTTGAAATAAAATAATAATAGAGGTTTAGTGAACACATTAAAAGACAACATGCTGACAATATCACTTGAGCAGAGTTGAAAACAGCTGGAGCGTAAATGGCACTCGACCAAGCTCAAGGTTTCCCGTCTTGTCTGGTCTGATAGTCCACTAAAATACAAGCAGACTCTGTCCTCCGCTGGAACAAATTATTTCTCAACTCTATTTAGTGCAAAAAAGAATGACCAAAATTGTAGTTACACATAAATAAGCCACTATTGCTTCCCAGTTTTTAACAGATAGTTTTATAGAATTCTTTTCCAAAAAGGCCAAATAAGACAAAATAAGACATTTAGGGTGCCTAAATGCATCCTGTGGTCATTCAGTTAGGAACAGCAATGTATGGATGAAGTGGTTATGAAACGCGTACATTTGAGGACAGATAACAGGTTGACGCTTCCCTGTTCCAACCAGAGTGTATTCTCCTCCTATCACACACTACACTAGATCTTAAAGCAAAAGCCTGAGATTATATCCGCACAAGAGTGATGTCACGGATGACATCACTCAAAGGTGAGGTAATCTCCCAACTCCCAACAGGCTTTAATTTAATGAATTACAGTATAGTGTCACCCAGCCTTACCAAAAACTGCAGATTCACAAGAGCAAATATAATAATAAAATATTTTTAAAAAATAAAGACAATAGATTAACATGAAATGCAAAAAACAGCACTTGGGCATTGTTAGTGTAAATATAACATAAATCACAGACTATGGCTTGGAGCTATTGCAAAGTATACTGCAGCATCTTTTACTTTTTTAGTATTTACCAAGGTTTGCTTTAGTTTGCCCCTGAGCTATAATGGAAACTTGTCAAGAAACAGCAATATGTGAAAAAGTGCCTACAACTGAATAAGATGTTGTTGTTTTTTCATTAGTAAATTAACTTTTGTACTTTTGTAACTTTTTTGCTTTCCCCACTGTTTCATGTTTTATGACTCCTTTATGCCTGTACCTTTATTCTAACCTTATTTATGCCTTATTTTGTTGTATAGTTTTATAGCGTCCATTGATTTTTTATATGCTTCATATGCTATGTGTGGCTAAGCACCACACATAGCTGCTGATATCCACCGTGGTGTCATGGTTACCTTGTGCCGACCATTTATGTAATCATCAACAAGGGGAGACCAACTCATTCAAACACCATACAGTATTTACAGGGCATGGACACATTTTCATGATCTTCCATAGAAATATCATAATTTTCCCATCAGTAACCCTTGAATAACTGATTACACTACAGAGAAAAGGCATGAAACATTAATTAAAAACACCCTTCTAATTTACAGATTTGTGATGATATCCATTATTATCCATTATTTCATGGACTGTCCATAGAGAGTGACTGTATTTGAAGGGACGTGTGACCCAAGCATCGAGCCACCTGGTCTCAGGTTCAGGGTCTTCTTCCATGGCTTTATCACTCCCCTAAAGGAAGTTTAGGTGAAGTGTTTATTATGTAATATATGGAGTAGAGCATGGGTCTCCTCATGTCCACTAGGTGGCGGAAATGCACCAATAAGCAACAAACAAACAAACAATGTATTTATTGCATAATTTGAGTGTTGTCAGAATTTCAATGTAAGATCCACTGATTAACAGAAAACAACAGAGAAGAGCTCCATGTTAACCACCTCATTTTTCTCTAAATTATCTAAGTAGTCTATTTATTTAAACTTGTCTTAAATTTAACTTTGAAACCATTTAAATATCTCTCTCTCTGTCTCTCACACACCCACTATCTCTCTCTCAAACACAAACACAGACACAACAGAGTGTATCTTAAACATCAGAATGACTATAAAGCCCTTCCCTCCAATGTGACACACGTTCTGGGCCTGTAGCCTGTCCTGGTTACATCTAGTTCGGGTTTAATGCAGCGCCACATGTTCAACAGCTGGCACATCATTTACTTTCTCGTTTGTCTTTATGCATTAGTGAGTCCAATCCTAACATTTTTCATTAGTTTGGAATTTGTTGGAACACCACAAGGCTAACAACTTTCAACTTTTGGCACGATTGAAGAAGTCGCCATACTTGAAAAATGTTGATCATCTTGTCACACTATACCTGTCGTGGTGCTCACAACAGTGCCAAAAAAGCTCCCAGTACAGAAGAACAAATGGGCTGTACATCATAAAAAATTCATTTGTCTCCCGCCACCGGCCAAGACAAGGCAATTTTAAGTTACCTCATAGAAATAGATTTTCAAAGAATTTTAGGAAGCAAAAGACAAGGGAAGATGAAGCTAGGATACAGCTCGACAATGACAAGGAGTAGAATGATGCAGCAACAGGAGAGTGATTAAATTGTGGTTTGAGGAGCAGTGTTAATCTCAAATTCTTCCTAAACAAGGCATTCCATTCAATCTACAGTTCAGCAGTCTTTGGCTTATGTAGGAGAGCTGAGATAAGTCGTCTAGGTGATCCAGAGATAAACTGAGAATACGAGAATCCATGTAGCCATGTGACAGAGGAGGGTGGGCGGTCTCATAAAAGGTTTCTACAGACACATGAAGGTACTGCATATGTCCTGGTGCAGGTTTTCATTAAGCCTCAGCTTGAAATTTAACCCGTATTATAACAGCAGTTATAATTTGTCTTCATGTATTCAGTTCAACAGGATGTTTAAGAGGAGCAGTTCATCTATTCTGACATCACAATTCATTTGCAGTGTCTCAGGAGCGTTGTTATGAACCCTCGCTGACCAGTTAAGGACATGAAAAGCTATCAAAAGTAGCACAGTAAAACAGCAAACTAGCTGCTTTCTCCACCACCATCCAAGCGTCTGCCCTTGTGCTCAGATTTTACGATTCCCAAGGTACTTGCTAAAGTTATAAAGTGTTTCATAATTTAAGGTGTAAACACTGCAAATGGGTTTCGCTGTGCTTCATATTGGTGATTATTGTCTACATTTTACAGGAGGGAACCAGCAACCCACTAAACAATAACAAGACCATAGCAGAGCTTTGTGCTATGTGGGCAGAGTTCACCAGTATCAGATGATGTTCACACAAGGGCTAAACACTCGGGGTGACTAAGGTCTATAGAGTTGGGATACCACCCTTTTTAAGTTTCCATGGGCTTTTTTCAGAGTACTTTGATTGAAGGAAAGTAAATTAAATTGCTTGGCATTGCTGTGCCTGGCTGCTCTGGTCACAGAACACCCCCCCCACAAAACATAATATTTATTATTTCAATTCCCCCTTATCACTTCCTGTTTAATAAAGTTGGTAAAATGTGACTTTGTCAAATTGGCATCTTACTTTGCAATAGCATTACTACTGAGCCAAGCAATATATCACATACTAAAATTACACCACAACACCACACTATGAAAATGCTGACCACGTAACTTTGGAGTAATAAGCAGAGATGTCTAAATGAGCACCATGAGTCACCTCAACCATGGATAATATACTGTATGTACCCACGTTCTTTGACGTCATGGTACAGTCTTTAAGTATAAGACCGTTATTTTAGGCTATGGCATACAGTATATGTGTATTCTAGCACTATAAACACAGCCTCAGGAGGTGTGACTCACAGCCTGTGCTGTAGAGGAGCAAGAAATTAAGAAAAAGCTTGAAGAGATGGACTTTTGGAGAAGACATACCGCACAAAGACATATTCATAGATGGGGCACGTGTGCTCCTTTACAATCACCTCAAGACCTCAGCTGGTTACTACCTGGAGACAGCAGGGCATTATTTTGGTGTTGGTTCTCTAATTAGTCTCGTGCGGATGTCTACAAAAAGTCTCCAACATTTCCCGGACCAGAGTAAATCGTCCCAATTATTGTGATTCTGAGAGGTAAAGCAGATTTTATGAGAGTGAAAAAGGTAATGGATGCCACAAAGCTTTGATGTTACATCTCCCCTCCTAACACACACAGCTTCAGGTCTGCTCTTTTCCTTTTTGTTTCCTTCCTATTAGTGAGCTGGCCAAGAACAGGTGTAACACCTCATGCTGTAGTGTGTGTGTGTGTGTGTGTGTATGTGTGTACTTTCGTTGTTCAGCTGTACATAGCTAACAGGCACATCATGTTAACTAGTCGCTGTGCAAAATGTCAAAATTGCCAGTGCAGATTCCATTTCCAGCTTTTCAAGCCTGTGACCTAGAAAGGCAGAAGCAAAGTTTTTCAGTAAGGTCTCTCTCTCTCTCTCTCTCTCTCTCTCTCTCTCTCACTCTCTCTCTCGCACCTTGGATAGTCAGGTAATGCAGGGAGCACAATTTTAGAGGGCATCAAATATTCATGTGTGGCTGTGAAGTGCCGACTGGGTCTCCTTGCCTGCAGGTGCGCCACTGTCTGTGCTCCTTTATCAATGCCTGGCTGCACCCAGGGGCCCTCGGGTGCTGGATCCTTTATAGCGGTATGATTGGACAGTAGGGAAGAACCAATAGTAGTGAACTGGCCTGCTGTGGCAGAGTTATGTCTTATCACGTGTCAGCCTGAGTTTAATCCGTCCGTTGATGCTGCTGGACTTGTGTGTGATTGTGAGAAGGTTTTTATTACAAACTTTAGGACAAAAAAAAATGATGACATTCATTATCTCACACAAAGACAATAGTCAGCATGAGCACAAATGTGTTCATTGATTTATCTGTCAGATCATGAAGGGCTTTCCTGAAACTTCTCCAGTTCTCACTCCAGTTGCCCAAAGTGGAGCTGGGATGAGTGAGAGAGTGGGAGGATAGAAGAAATTTCACTCATTGAGAGCCATTCTGTGACTCTACACACACTCAGCAGCGCTCTCACACACACACACACACACACACACACACAGGCACAGAAACAGGCAAATGCACGCACACTTGCAC